>JAATLQ010027963.1:104548-140951 GCA_013421005.1 Heliconius erato x Heliconius himera | reverse complement strand
GGGGGGGGGTCAATAATTGCAAAAAAACTGCTTACGTAATACTTGAACGGCCCCTATCAGAGAGTTATTTTTTTATTTTTTTTATAATTATTTATTATATGTATGTATTAAATTGTAAGGGGCCATTCAAGTATTACGTAAGCACTGTAGGGGGGCGGGGGGGTCTTGGGTTTGCTTATTTTTGATGACATGGGGGGTAGGGGGTCTAGCTAGTAATTACGTAAACAGAAGTTATTTATTTTTTCATATATATTATGGCTGTAATTGGTGGACGTATGAATGGTAGACGATATAACTATTAGTTTTATAATATAATATATAAGTTTATTGTATCTATTTAGCGGGAATGGCACATTGTCAAGAGTCTAAATTTCAAATTTTATAAAAATCTGTGGCGATTTAAGGATTTTCCTATACAAACTTTCAATCCCTTATTTGCACCTTTAGGGGGTGAATTAAAATAAACAACGAAAGACGTGTTCAATGAAATATTTTTAAAACTGAATATAAAAATTTTATAAAAATCGGTGCTAATTAATTTTTTTTTCCATATAAACTTTCAATCCCTATTTCGTCGCTTTCGGATTGCCTGAATTCGAAAATATAAATCTGTCCAATTTTCACGTTTCTACTATCAGCGGTTTCGGCTGTGCGTATGTCTTACCTCAGTCAGTGGGATCATGTTCTTTTATATATGCAGATATAAATAAAATATCAATAAAAAAATACCTTAAAAAAATTATATGCTAATGTTTACCTAAGCATTGGGGGAGGGGGTAAGAGGATTGCTTATTTTTGATGACATAGGGGAGGAGGGGGACAATAATTGCAAAAAAACTGCTTACGTAATACTTGAACGGCCCCTAAATTCAAGTTCATTAGTCTTTATATTACCCATAATAGTGTAAGCAGAGAAAACCTAGTATCATGACCTTGAGTTCTCCACGCACCGTCCAATTTTAAAGTAAATTTTAGTCAACGGAACTCAATGCCATATTTTGTCTTGACATGTGACGAATAATCAGATTCCTTTAATAGGAATAAATCCACAATTGATGACTACGCGCACATCCTTCATGCACGGTCTTTCAAGCAGAACTTTATGCCATCTACAGGATAACCCAGGAGATTACTAATACCTATGATCCCCTGGTAATTATTCTAAGTGATTCAAGATGCTTACTCGATTTGCTAAGGAATCCTAGATCCACTCATCCTTTAGCAAACGTGATGTTAAGGAATGTCCAACGCATAAGGGAGCGGGGAAGGGGGATAGAATTTACATGGCTCGTGCAAATATAGGAACGGCTGAACATGAAAAGGCATATGAACTTACCAAAATCGCCGTATTATCAACGAACCCTCACAACTATGCTAAAACATCTGGCCTACGTCAAGATGAAAATCCGAGAGGAATCCGTCTAGAGATGGCAGGATAGGTATTCAACCTCAAGCACAGGAGCCTCAACCACCAGGGAATTTCTTCCCGTTGTCATAACCGCGTTCAAGATCACCAGAACCGTCAAGTGGGGCCCTATACACGTGCAAATATTGACTGGACATGGAGATTTGCCTGCTTTCTTCGTCGGTTTAAACTGAAGAAAGAACTTCTAGCATCGAAGATACAGTACAGCATTTAATCCTGAACTGCCCACGGTTTCCTTCAACCCGTATGAACCTAGAGATTTTAATGAACACCAAGCTAGATGAATCAGGTTTTGTTTCTCTGATGGCAGACAACCATAGGCTCCCAACTTGCCAAGGGCTGCACCAGCAACACCACCACGGGCACCGAGCGCAGCGCCTTGAAAGGAAAATAGCCACGGAAGAGGAACACCAAAACAGTCTGAAACAAGCTAAAAAAAAGTTTTACGATTCAACAGATTAGCCAGACCAGGCGAAATCGCGATGTGTTTGTGATTTCAAGTTCAACATAATTTGACGATCTTCCAGTGGCGTCAAACCAAATTTTGATTCTCTGAAACCTTGATAAGTCCTCCGTATAGCCCTGATCTTGCTCCATCAGATTTCCACCTGTTTCGGTCATTGCAGAACATTTTTGAAACCATAAAGTTAATCTTAAAAGAACGCTGTCAGAACTACCTGTCAGATTTGTTTAATCAAAAATCTCAAAATTTCTACAGGAATGGCACTACTACCCATAAGATGGCAACAAGTCTTCGATCAGAACGACACATACATATTATAAATAAATATATAATATACCTAATTTTTCTTCTTCTTATGAACAATACGAAAATAGTTTTGCCTCACCTTATATACAGGGTGGAAGTGTAAGCACCACATTAAATGAAACCACAGTTTTAACTACTCTATAATATAAATCAGAAAAAAATAAATTCCCAAAAATGAAAAAGTTTTTGTTTTCAAACAAAATAAATAATAAAATTGTCGTTTTAAGATAAAACGCCATTTGTAAGGACGCACGCACACATAAATCTATCAAAGGAACACCGCCGCACACACCTCATTACGAAATCGAGTTGTATTTAATGGCAATAAAGTTCAAATTTGTTTAACCTTTAGTAGTATTTTTGTAGTAGAAAGTGTTTATGTTATTGGGATCTAATAAATACGTAATCGCGTCACACGAAATACAGGTATGGATAAAAATCGTGAAATGAAAAAAAAATCCTACGTCCAAACTGTTGAGGCATCTTGATTAATTTCTTTAGGTATAGGTTTGAAATATTTTACCCAATATGCTGTTTCCGTAAAAGGAGCGCTGCCTCTTCCACCCTGTATATGATGTATCGTTGAAGCTTTACCTAAAGTGTAATGGATGTGGTCCAGCATGTGCGACCGGCGCTCGCAGGTGTCGCTGGTGTCGGTGTCGTCGGGCGTGTACGAGGAGATCGCGGAGGAGCGGCCGCGCGCGCCGGACGAGCCCACGTACGAGTCCGTGGAGTGCGTGTACGCCACCATGCGGCGCGCCGGCAAGCGCTGCCCCCCGCCGCTGCCGCCGCGCCGCCCCTACGGGTGAGTCACCTTGTTGTCGGTCTGTCTATCTGTCAAGAACCTTTATCTCAGAGACGCTAAAAAAAAGATATGGTCGTTTATATCGCAAAAATGCGTATTTGACACTAAAAATCAAAAAAATTGAATTTCTGAAAAAGCTTGACTCCTCCAATTTTTGTACAGAACCTTTGGTGGGCGAGCCCGACTCGCGTTTGTCCGGTTTTTTATATATACAAATATTCATTTATGATATTTGATTTGCAACTGGTTTGTTTTTTTGTGTTCACACATAAAGACTTCTATTCTAAATTTGATCTTTTTATATAATATTTCAGTACAATGAAGCTAGGTGAATCATGGAACTGTCGTAGCGGTGAGGACGCGGGAGTGACGCGTCACTCCTCGCTTGGTTCACTGCATCACAAACCGACGAGAAATACTAAACCGTTTAGTGTTTTTAGGTAATTTTTTGGATTTTGTATTTGATATTTTTTATATAAGTAATCTTAGATGCTATTTGATGATGATGTTTTTTTAGTTTCTTTCTTTTTTGACGCTGCGTCCTACACATAGCAGGATAGATAGATGGAACCTAATGTTAAGACATATGGGGTGTCTTAAAATAAAATTTTATTAAAATATATCCGTACCTCACTTTCCACCAAATTTCGGAGGCATTGCGTGTTAAGTTGTGGAACTCAAAGCCGCTCTTTGCTTCGTCACTAGAGTGAAGAAAATGAATATATTAAATATTTCATTTTCTCAATTGGGAATCAAACCCACAACTTGTCGCGTTTTCTGACTGGTCTCTTTTTTATATTAATAAATGCTTATCATAAGTGTAGAAAAAAGAAGCCAGGTGGTCCGTGCCCACCCCAGAATAGTCTGGTACCCACTCTATGGATTTTGTGAGAGACGTTTCCACTCCTTATTTGATATGTTCACCGTGCTGGTGATCAGCCACGTGATCTCTGGCCTTTACTGTTCCCAACAACAACTAACGGTTATAATTTTCACCACCTTTTCGCATTATATGCCCAATGTAAACAAATAAAGCTTTGCTCAATTATTAAAGAGGGACGCGTCTTTATTTTACGAATAAATATATATATATTTTTTACATAAACAGAAAAAGACTCAAAAGCGACTCTCGCATAGCAACATCACCGAAATCAGAAGCAAAAGAAAAAGACGTAGAAACTAAGAAAAAGAGATTTGACTTCACACCAACGAGAGATATATTCAAAAGTTTCAAAGTTAGTCGTAAAATGAAAAATTTGAAAATAACATCTGGCCTATCAAAAGGCGAAACCAAAAGTTGCGAATTTCTAGACGAAACCCAGCACACGGTTACGACGAATCGCTGCTCGAAGTCCGTCGAATGTTTGGAAGACGAATTCGACGAATTTGGAACTATAAGCGACGAAACCGTAGAATCTTTAGCTTTGCCTCAAGAAATAGTCCAATTGATACTCGGTCAGGATGTGAAAGTGCGTTTAAAAGAATCTCAGTGTGAAAGTGATTATATGCCAATGTCGCCGATAGTGCCAATTGTGCCGCTAGTGCCCGGAGTAACCGGAGTGCCGGGTGTGCTAGTGCCAGGTGTACCGCAAATGGAACATCACTACATGGTCATGTCACCGAGGACGAACCTCGCTTGATCTAGTCGCTAGGGTAGGTCTTTTGATGTTCCTTTCATTATTTTTTTTTATTTATAATATTTTGTTATTTGGTTATGATATATTAGTGGCTTGATTGTCTTAATTGCGATTAATTTTTCATAATTTTATATGTAAATTATGATTTTCTATGCTTATTTAAATATAATCCATGCTTTATATAAGTTGAAATTAATCATTGTTGTCACTTCTATGTCATTATCAATAACACTAAATAAGTAAAATCTAAAATTAAACACATTATATATTTAACAGAAAATATGTTTTAAGGAACATCATTACATTAAGTTTCCATTAAAAAAAACTTTTGTGATAATAGAACTAGGCTAGACTAGGCTGTATACAAGAATGTACTGCATATTTTTTCATATGAAATTTTATCAATATTTAAATGAGAAATGATTAAGTATAGTAATGATCATTGGTCGATAATCATTTGTTATCATTTTTAAATAATCCTTGACATGACAACAACTGACTGACTAAACAAATGATTTGTTTATAAATTTCGTGAAAAAATTACAAAACTATTTTTGTATTGTCCATACAAAGGAAAAAAAATAGGTATAATTTTTTATTTATTTATATATATATATATATATATATATATGTACGTGCAGTTTTGAACGAAGACTTGTTGCCATATTATGGATAGTGCCATGGTCTTATTCCTGTAAATATTTTGAAATTTTTGATTAAAAAAATCTCAGTCGTCAGATAATGTTCATTGTGAGTTGGCGGTTACCTTTATGTTTCCTAAAGAGTCTTGCAATGACCGAAACAGGTGAAAATCTGATGGAGCAAGGTCAGGGCTACACAGAGGATGCATCATCCCAGCCAAGCTCTCTCAATTTTTGCTGCGTGACTATAGGTGAGTGCAGTCTGGCGTTGTCATGGTGGAACACCACGCCCTTCTATTCACCAGCACCGGCCGTTTTTCTCAATACCTTTTTTTAACCTCATCAGTTGCTGACAGCAGTGGGTCAGAATCAATAGTTTAGACGTCCAGAGCAAATTTCATCTTTCACACTAAAATTTCCAGACTTGAAACGCTTGAACCACATTTGTGCTACTCTTATTGATACCGCATTAGGTCTTAATAGAATTTCTTCTAGAGAAAGAAAGAGTACTAGAAAGTCTTAAAAGAATTTCTTCTTCACGTACGTTCATTTTGTGCGCTTGAAAAACCATTGAAAAAAGGCGGGAACTAGTTTTTTTTATTTATCGCATCTTCAGAATGGCACATTTGATGGTATTAAAACCAGCCAGTTACATCCAGTACAGCCAAAGAGGTTTGATTATTAATAATACATTCAAAACACGAAGATACTTTTGCCCCTATCTTATTTATGTTAAAATTTCATATATAAAAAGTACAGTACATAAAGTGCGGCCCACGACAATGACTTGGCTGTCGTCAGAAATATCGTATATTACTTTCCGTCCAAAAAAGGACTCTTTTGGTTTTAGTATTAATTTATACTACCAAATAAATTCAAAATGAATATAATTTAGGCCTAATTTTATATAACAATTTATTCATAAGACACTCTCAACTGTTGAATAAATACAATATGTGAATATATTGAATAATAATTTTTATAATTACTTATTTTAGAAAATGTATAAAGAAAATTGTGGCGAGATTTGAACGCGCGCCCCTTGGAAACAGTTCATCCTATAGGTGCGGGTACAAATCCCAATACTATAAAAATTTTATCTGTTTTCTTAAAAAAGTATTTTCCTTTTCTAAGTATCCAAGAACGTTATATATATTTAAGAAACTATAGTTGTAAAGAAATCAAAACTGCCTTGAATGTTGTGAATTTATAAATTATACGAAATTATAAAAATTATATTTAAATAACAAAAAAACATATCTTCAATGTATTCACATGTTGTGTTCATATTAACATTTCTTATTTATTTAGAATTAACAGATAATATAAAACAATAAGGTTATTTTTTATTTTTATATAATTGTGAAAAAATTATTCTTTTGCATATTTTATGGCCTGAAAAAAAAAATCATACCTTATTTTGTATATCAGTATAAAACAAAATCTTTATATAAAACAGTATATCATCAGCGAAATATTTTAGAAGTTTGTAACAAATAAATAATAATAAAAAGAGAACAACCAATCTGAAACAATTGCAGGTTATTTTTCTATTTTTTTTTTCATTCATGACTTGTTCTTTGTTTTCATGTATAAAGTGAATTGTTTGTATTTTTTAAAATATTTTGTTCAAGGTATGCCAGTTACAGTATTTGCCATAAAACATTTTTTGGAAACCCCATATATTTAATGAAAGTTTTTTTAAACACAAGTAAAATTTGTACTTATATATGGCTTACTACAGTTAAATATTTATTTAGAAAATGTATAAAAATTTAAACGTAGCGGGACTCGAACCCGCGCCTCCTGGAAACCAACCAGGTCGGTTCCCAGGAGGCGCATTTTCTGAATAAGTATTTTTTTTCCTAAATGAGGATTAGAACTTTAAAAATGTTAAAAATAAAATTACTACAGTTATACAACTGAAAATAATTAAATTACTCGAATTTTCCCTATACATAAGTCGCACAGACATTTTTTTCTTATATATACTAATGATTGATTTTTAAAATAAATTTTTATGACAACAAATTTTATATTATGTAAAAAGTTCATCAAAAAAAGAAAAAAAAAGACTACATCTAGATATTAGATGATTATTGCAATGTATAAAGAAATTTACTAGCAAGTGTCCGCTTGTTTTAAATAATTTAATGTCAAATTATAGTTTCAATTGAAATGTTGGTATTTTTTTTATCTTAATATTTTGAATTATAACAGAAACAAAAAAAAACTAAAGATTTAACTTAAAATTTTATTTAAATAAAGGTTCAATAACCTGTTTATTGGAAAGCCTATAAATCTCTTTTTTTTTGTTAATTAAAACATCTTTCATTTAATACAATCATTCTTTTGATATATTTTTGAGTTAAAAAAAATTATATGTCAACATTTCGATTGACTGTTAAGTCTAATCTGACTGAACTAAAAGACTTATTGTGACTTGATGAGCCAGTATTAGGTGTATATTCGCGTTTTGGATGGTCACCACTAGCAGATAAGGAACCAAGGTCGTCGCCTGTCCATGGCCTAAGGGCAAGTTGAGATATAGAAAATAAATGTTGACCGCAACTACGTTAGTTTAGACTTAATGGCCCTTGAGAAGAAACTATTTAGTATTTCATGAATCCAGCGGGCTAGGGTAGGGCGGTGTAGGGTTGCCTAAAAGCTGGGAAATCCAGGGTTTCTGGATATATCCGAAATTTTGTGCTTAACACTATAAATAATAATATCTAACAGTCTCTAGAACTTATACAACATCTTAAAAGCTTATTAGACATAGAATATCGTAAAGGACTTAAATTATTTTCTTAATTTTAAGTAATTATATTAAACAATTTATACATAAACACCCAAACGCAAAACCAAAGGATTCTCAAACTTCGAACATGTTTCAATACTAATAAATTATAAAGTAGAAGTTCTTTTTTTCCAGTTCATTAGTTATTATTATATTGAAAATAATAACTGTTTATGTAATTTAAAGTTGCAAATATATAAAGTTTATTTAAATTTATAAATAACTCGTTTCTTTTTTTTTATATTAAAGTACTTGCAACTTTTTTTATCATTTAGTTTTTATTATGGAGTCAGGCTTTTTAGAAAAGACAAAATTAGAACAGTACAGCTAGCTGCTAGCTGACAAACATATTTGGGAAACCTTTCACTACAAAAATTAAATAGAAATAAAAAAGCGAAATTAAACGCGAAGTTTGGGAAATGTTGTTTTCTTTGTTTCACACATTTTGTCTCAAGCTTAAATAAATAGACTATAGGTAGCTTAATCTGAGATCGGATACTAAAACTTTGACGTCTTAGAAATGGTAAGATGGATCTAGGAACTATAGTTAGATGTGTAAGGGTTGCACGGTGGAGATCAAAACAAAAAAAGTGTGTATAGTTTGACTCAAACATTGATCTTACATCAATCTAATTTTATATTTTAATTTCTATCTTCTGCAGTTTCTAATGTAAAACGAATGAAGTCCCGTATTATTTTCTATTGAATTTACAGTTGACTCTTGTAGTGTTCTCATGTACATAGCAAGTAAATTCAAAATTTTAGCATTTTGCTCGGTGATTTCATTTTATATTAAAACTGTCATGGTACTTACGATATCTTGGTTTCTTAAAGAATTTTAAGTTGCCATCACTTGGAATTTTGTTATTGTGAATAATTATCTCTTTTCTATCAGAAAATTTCCTTTGTGTTCTCCATACAATATGACTTGGTGAAGTGTATTTTGCTCAACTGACATCGTTTGAAACGCCATAAGTGAAGAACTGACTGTTTTAGTAAAATATTAGTTTTGGCGACGCCCTTGGTTAAGTCATGTGTATATTTTGTTACTATGAGAGTGCCAGTCATTGATTAGAATGAGTTTATAATGTTTTTAATATAATTATTTATGATTATATATAATAATATAATTAAATAACTATTATGTAATTGAGAAAATAAACTAAGCGTTTATATATGAGGAAACACTGCAGCTAAATATTCTTGGTGGTTCTTTATACATTTATTTATGTGAACTTATTAAAATTATGTATATTTTGAAGTAAGGTACTTATTTAATTTAACTTACATTTCTAATATTAGCAAGAAAATTTTTTTTAGCAAAGCTTGAGTAAATGCTACCATAGCCTATTTTTTATGTTTTGTCAGTTCAAAACATAAAAAAAAAGTCATTAATTTTCTTAAAAAATCAAAATTAAAATAAAAGTGTCCTAACTTAAAATTTCTCTAACTTTTAGTAGCAAATAATTTACTTTAAAATTTTGCTGTTTACGGACCCATTATATTGCACAAATTGTAAGGTACTCAGTTAGGTCGCTTTCATACTGAGCGTGCCAAAATATATTATTAATTTTTATTTATCGAAAAATGAAAAAAAAAATGGTAAATAAATACGAATAAGAATTGTGGTTTCTTGTATAGTTTTTTATCACTTATTATTTTATTTTTACTTGATTTGTTCAACTTCTCAATCCTTTCAACGACTGACACTAAAATAAGATGTATTTGGACAATGCTTTCCACATTTACGTATACGGCTTTGCGACGCGGTATTGTGATATAATATAAATGTTATTGTTATAGCTTTACGGCTTTTGTTGAGTTTGGCGTTACCCAATGTTCAACATTTTGGGCTATGGGGAAATGTTTTGTTTGTATTGGAAAATGGGTGAAAAAATTGGCGGTGATTGCAATTGAGTATTGAAAATGTCTGAAATAATGTATACGTGGCATACGTTTCTGTCGTGTGAGTTTGTTAACTTGTAGCCTAATATGATTTCTAAGCTATATATATAAAAAAAATAGAGAAAAATAATACGGAATATCTTATAGATATTAAACAAAAAAAATCTTTTTTAAAAATATATCATACTTAAGACAAATGTATAACTACTAATATTTATTTGCAATCACCCTCTATAAGTCTTAATGACGCCCTGATGCAGGGAGTAGCTTAATTCGTATAGCCATTTTTATAAAATAAGGACATTTAGGTCGCTTTCGTATTCTAAATCTGACCAATGTACTTTAAACCGTAGTTTGTAAGTACTTAATGTTCTACTATCAAACTGAAGATCTCTTAGCCTCCTCAAAAAGTATTTATTTGCTTTAAAATCGTTTTTTTTTTAAATTTAATTCTAATACACATTATAATATGTTGATTTCACAAACTTTTATAATACTATGGTGGGTGTGATCGGTATAAATGAAATAAATTATCGTATATTTTTTTACTTGAAGCTGTCGAAACTATGAAGATGTTAAAATTATATGTTCTTTAAATACATCATCATATCTGGTGCAACAGTGACGTATTTGCACTTTTTAAAATATTCTGTAAAGTGTTACAAATAGTATTGTCGCATACATTGTTATATTTCGCTTTATTAAAAAGATAAGCCAGGTTGCACCAAATAGGCGATAGTAAAGAAAAGCGTCTTATTTTTGTGTAATTATGTTTTTTTTTAATAATACCCACCAAATTCAACTTTACGTGTTACTTCACTAATAAATTAAATGTGACACTGCCCATATACATATATAATAATTATTATTAAATAGCTAGAATTTGTAAGAACATGCTGTTTGTTATAAATAATTATTTTTATGACAGAAATGTACATTAATTAAATATCTACATACATATATATACAGTAGAATAAATAAGCATCTATTTGTGTGATATATTTAATATTTTGCTGTGTCACTCGTGTGTAGGCGGCCTAATAAGGTGATAGGTCAATTTTTTATAAAATTGTTTTTTTTTTTGTTTTCTAATTTACTAAAAACATGGAGGATATGCAATGAGATATAGATATATACTGTTTTAATACAATTCATATTATTTCGTAATAAAAATAAGTATAACATTATTTTTTATTGAAAAAAAAAGGATTTAAAAGTTTTGTAAATGGTGATTACAGCACACTACTTCTAGTGCACTATGTTCAGTAACTATAAATAGGGCGTTCCGATTTATATATCTACATTTATAAAACGCTCTCAAGTTTGAGATCGGTCTTGAGATGCCAGTTTCTGAAACGGTATCTGAAGATCGTTCTGTATTTTGCGGTTTCGAGCGGTTTTTACAGGCCTATGGTCTATTTACAGCACTCTACAGCTAGTGCCCTACACGATGTAGTGCAATAGTGCGGTGTAATCGCCTTAAGATAGTTAAATTCTGTATTATTTACTGTATATCTATTGAAATTGTTCTCCTCTATACTTGTAAAGTTCTTGTTGATTTCTTCTACAGTGTTAAGTTATTTTTTTTGTTTACTCAAACTCGACTCTCACAAGTGTAGCAAACCAATATCTTGTTTATAAGTTTCCATTTATTTTGCTTTATACGTAAATACATTGTGTTATTTGAATAAAGTTTGTATGACGTGTATGTGTGATGTTTTTTTTTCATTCTTTAAGAAGTCTTAAAAATATGCTTTCATAGCTGTTTATAGCTATTAATATATTGTTATAATTATTATTTCACTGTTATCTGTAGTGATTTCTACTCGTGGGATCGCATAAAGCATTCCCATTAAGACATTTCCGTTTAGACATGTTCTAGAGGCAATGTGTGTTGATTGGCGGAATTAAACGCCTCGCTTTGCCTTGTTATTAGAGTCAGGAAATAAAAAGATTAAATATTTCACTCCCCCAAGTGGGAATCGAACCTACAACCGTTGCCGTTGCGGCTGCGCCATGAAGGCCTCGTGGTATTATATTTAAACTATTTTCGTTTTCTGTGCCTTTCACTAAACTGTTAATTATGATGTATTATGAAACATACAATTAAAGATGTCTTTTATTTTAAAATAAAAAATCAGTTTCACGCTGTAGACCGCACACAGCAGGGTAGGCAGAGGGAACCTAGTGTTAAGACACTCCGTTCCCCACTTTCTGCCGAATTCTTGAAGCATTGCGTGTTGAGTGGCAGAACTCAACCCAGAGCCTCGACACCAGAGCGAAGAAATGGAAATATAATTAAATATTTCATCTCCTCGAGTGGTCATCGAACCCACAACCAGTCGGTTTTTACAGTCACACTTCGTGCCGCTGCGCCAAGGGTAGCCTCATTTTAAAATGTTAGTAGAATAAAATTTAAATATCTGATAGTATTCTTTCATTCACTATATACTTTTTCGGTCAATATGAATTAGGAACACATCTATACAAACAAAAACAGATGAGTAACGTAAGTATAAATATGTTCTTGAAGAATGTGACACAAAAAAATATCAAAGAGGCTTACTTTCATTTTACAAAGGTGGGATTCATGCTATATCGTTTAAGTAGGTAAATACTGCAGGATTTTAGGGAGTAATAAGAAATATCTAATGTAAATACTGGATTTATCACCGAATACATTTTTTCGTTGTTTATTTGTAGTCAGAGAGAACCTAATGTTAAGACTCCGTTCCCGTTATCCAAGCATGGGCTTCGCTCTGACATGAATGCCTTCCGAATTCGACGGAAAATGGAGAACGGAGTGTCTTAACACTAGGTTACCTCTGCTTGCCCTGCTGTATGCGGAATATAGCGTGACGCTGATTTGATTTTGATTATATAAAAAAAAGAGAGTATTTTTATGCTTTATACAGGTGAAAGCGTCTGTGTCTATATAGGACAAAATATTTTAAACCCACACCTGAAAAAAATAATCAAGATTCGTCGATACGAATTACGAATAGATACCAATAACGTAAACATATACTACTAAAACTACAAACCAGTTTTATTAGGCTTTTATAGAGTAGTTAAAACTGTGCTTTTTTTAAAAGTAGTAAAGAAAAAAACACTCTGTATAACAAGAGGAAATCAAGAATATATGTAATAGAAATGTCACATGTGCAAAAACACTATTAAGGAAGATAACTGAAGGGCATAAACATTTGAACTTTTTTTGGCCTATTGGCAGATTTGCAGATGGATGGATGGATGGACAAACTTTTTGAAAGACGTAAACACTCGACTTATTAGCGCTCAAGCGAAGAATTTTTATTTAGTTGGTTAGCTAGAGGGGAGAGTGGGCAAAGCGCCCTAGTGGTTGTAGCTATAAAAATATATTTTATTAACAAATGTTTTATAGATATAAGGAAATGATGGATGCAACTTCTCTCTTTCTTATTTTCACGCATTTTTTAGCATTTTAATTTTTTTTATAGTTACACGAGCATATTATGAAGTACTGCTATCATAATTAATATTACGTACATGTAAGGTATTATAAAATTATTGAAGGGCATTATAAAAGAAAACAGAAATTATCATTCACATATCATTGTTTAATAAAGATATAGATACATAGACATTGTATGTACAATTAACTGGGTGCTTATTTTGGCAATAACAAAAATAACTTCATATTTATATAAGCTACACAAAATTTTAAACATTTCAAAGTATTCTATCATCAAATGAAATTTCAGAAAATCTTTGATTCTCTGAAAATATTAGTGTTATTCCAATGATCAATATTCGAGAAATTGTATTTAGCCTTATTAATTTAATATCCTATCATTTAGTAACAGTTCATTCGCTCTTTAAGATGAATGAATCAAGCTTAAATCTGTACCTTTAGAATTCTAGAAAAGTAATATCAAACAAGACAACTCAAGATTAGATAGATAGTGGTAGAACATCAACGTTACGTCTTCACATTCTACGTAAGTGCTCCTGTTTATTTTATACATTATTTAAAAAATATTTTCGTGTTATTTTGTTGTTATTTTCACAATCTCCATTTAATGAAATCGTGCAATTTAAAAAAAATATCAATCCTTGTTCATTCACTTTACACATTATCCTAACACAGTTTTAGTAACAGTCTTTGTGATATAAGGAGTTTCTACTTAGAAAACGAAATAGAAAAAATAACGTAACATTACAAATACTAGTACAATTGAATGGATTCTCAAAACAAGCACCACAAGAGCGCGTGGGCCTCTACACGAGACAGAAGCCGGGTCCGGAGGGCGGCTGCGCGGGCAGGCCGCGGCGCAGCATGCGGCAGGCGTGCTCCTCGAGGCGGCGGTAGGCGCTCTCGGGCACGCTGGACACGTGGCGGCCGTCGCCCACCAGCGGGCCCCACAGCTTCTCCGCGACGGCGCTCGCGCGCGGCCACACCCTGCGATTCCACATTTTTATTATGATATATTTTATGAGAAGAAAATACCAAAATATAAAAACAGTTGAAATTAAATTACTATGTAGACAAAAAATGTTAGAGACAGTTTGTCTATATATATAAAAGGACATGTACTGACTGACTGAGGTAAGACGCACGCACACCCGTAACCGCTGTGCGTAGAAACGTGAAATTTGGACAGATGTTTATTTGCATAATCTGGACATCCACTAAGATGGGATTTTGTAAAATTTTAACCCTGAAGGGATGAAATAGGGGTTGAAAGTCTGTATGGATTTTTTTTTAAAATGGCACCAATTTTTATAAAATTTAAAATTCAGACTCTTAAAAATATTTCATGAACACGTATTTCATGGTTTTTTAGAATTCACCCCCTAAAGGTTCAAATAAGGGGTTGGAAATTTATATGGAAAAATCTTTAAATCGCCACCGATTTTTATAAAAAAAATAATTCAGAATGTTAAAAATATTTTATTGAACACGTATTTCGTGGTTTTTTAAGAATTCACCCTTAAGGGTGCAAATAAGCGAGCGAAACTGCACCCGCGCCCACTAGTACATTTATATATATTTTTTTAATTCATATCAAAATTTTATTTAATTATTTTTGATATTTCGACATTGTATTTTAGTAATATTATTGTCAATTGTTTAAATTTCCAAAAATGGAACAATTATTTAATAGAATCTTAGTCTAATAAAAAAATCTTTATCACTTTTTTTATTTACGAATCAATTTAAAAAATATATTCGAGTACGGTTACCGGAATATGTAATAATAGTACAAATTGCATTTAAATCGGTGTAGCTGTCTCTGAGATTAAGGTGCACAAATGCACAGGCACACAAAAAAAACATTTACTTAGTAAGCCCAATATTTTGGCACATATATATATATAGCAAAATCTGGATAATTCTTAAAATAATTTTAAAATTAAAACACAAATAAAGAATAACCTGCTAATGACATTCCTGTCGTCCACCATCTCGCCCCACATGCAGGCCTCGCCCCCCAGGACGTGGTCCAGCAGCGCGGGGTCCCGCAGCAGGCCGCGCACCATCTCGCGCGGGTCCACCGCGTAGTACTGCGTCCACTCCGCGCCGAGCGCGTCCAGGTACCACTTCGACGAGAATATCAGCTTGTGGCCCGCGTAGAGAATCTGATTATATTATACTTTTTTTTAAATGTATCTTTTTAGCTTGTTTCAGTTTCTCGTTTTTCCTCACGCGGTGGAGGTACGTAGGAACAACCTAGTGTTATGACATTTCGTTCTCTTCTTTCCGCCCGAATTCCAGACATTACGGATTGTCGGAATTCGACGCCGTGCTTTGTTATGCCAATTATGGAGATAAAATCAATGACATATAAATATAAATGTTGTATAAACAAATGTTTTTTCTAATTTCACGCATAAACTAATTTAAGTAAAAATTTGACAGTCACACAAAACACATGATACAATTTATGTTAACATTATGTATAATTTGGCTATAATATTATAATAAAACGGGCGAAGCCGCGTTCGAGTCGCTAAATTTACAATATTGCGGGTCGTGTTTATGATATTGGTAAAAAGTACCCACTATCTACTCACAAAATTTGAAAAAATTTGAGAGCACACAATTAGTGTATAAAATACTCACATTAATCATTTCGTTAATCCAATTATACTTCCATACTTGTACGAGCGTGTCTTTTGAAAGAGTAACTCCTTCGTCGAATACTTCCTGAAAAAAAATATTAGGTACTTAATATAATGTATATTATTTACATTTAATGTTATAAATCAGAGAAGCTTGTTTAGTTCATTGCGAGAGGCAACTCTACTCAAATGTACCTGGGGGACGCAGTTTTTTTTATTTACAAGATTTTTCAGTATTATGTATAAATCAGATTCACTCTGTATGCCGCACACAGCAAGGTAGGCAGAGGAAACTTTATGTTAAGACACTCCGTTCTCCACTTTCCACCGAGTTCTAGAGGCACTGCGTGTTGAGTGGCGGAACTCAACGCCGCGCTTTGCCTCGACACAAGAGCGAAGAAATGAAAATATAAATGTAAACAAATATTTCATTTGTTCGAGTGGGGATCGAACTCACAATCAGTCGATTGTACAGTCACACACCCTGCGCCACGACTGGCCTGTCGACGAGTATTAAGTATAATCACTTATAAAGATTAAGAAATAAGAATAATAAGTTACTTCAGCCAGAAAAAACGTGTAATTTACTCTTCTAATAATTCTTCATATACATATTTACAATCTTTATACGTTTAAAATACTGCAATATCAAAATCAGTATTCATTCTTTATAATCTACGTGTTTTTCTAACATATATTTACATTGTACGTACATATTAATTATTTCCTCTAATTAACTATTATTATTGTGCTATCATATGTTGTTTTTTTTTATTGTGATATAAATACATATCACGCTACACATTTTTTATTATTAAAATAAGATAATATATATTTTTCTGCTCTATATAGGATGGAAGGGTCTGCGCTCCTTTTACGGGAACAGCGTATAAGGAAAAATATTTCATACCCGGTATGGGCTTAAATTGTTGTAAAGAAATTAATCAAAATACCTCATCAGCTTAGATGTAGAATTTTTTTTAAATTTCACAATGTTTATCCATACCTGTATTTCGTGTGACGCGGTTACGCTTAGATACCAATAACGTAAACACATACTACTACAAAAATACTACTAAGGGTTGCCGATCTGGCTGACTGACTCACACTCTGTTCTCCATTATCCTCCGAATTCTGACTGCATTGTGTATAAAGTGGCGGAACTAAACGACGCGTTTTGCCTTAAAACCAAAGCGAAGAAATGAAAATATTAAATATTTAATTTCCTCTAGTGGATATGGCCAACCTGTCACGTATACAATCACTCTTTGTGCCCTGCGCCATGGCTGGTCTCGACTGGTTGTCATGCAAAAAATTACACACAACTTCACGCGTAATTCTACATAGTGAAATTCAATTGCCAACATGCTCTGTTATTATTATTATTATATTATAATTTGTATTTGTATAAAATACAAATAATAATAAATTATAGGTCTTCAATCTTAATTTCAGACTCTGAGATCTGACTGTAAGCACGTCGGTTATGAATTCCATTCCTATTCGTACAGACTAATTATTTTTACTTATGTAGAAACCGTATAAAAATCAGAACATAGCGGTACTCGAACTCGCGCCTCCTGCAAGCTGACCAGGCGCTCTGACCACTGAGTCATACGTTCTCATCAAGCTACGTCGAAATTATTATACGCTTGTTACAACTTATTTATGTTGTTAGCATCTCTGTAGGGAGATTTTTACAAATTTCCGCTACCCAAAGATAATTACTAAGAATTATCGCTTGACAAGAGAGGCTATTTATTAAATATTTTTAACGTTTTCTAAATAAGCTCTTTTTTTCCTTAGTGTGGAATAACACTTTAGAAAATGTTAAAAATATTATAATATTTTTATTTCCTCGTTCTAGTAACAAAATAAAGCGCGACGTAGAGTTCTCCTGGTGCGTGGGGAATGGAGTGTCTTAACACTCCATCCGCCTACCCTGCTATATGCGGGATACAGAGAGAAGGAAGAAAAGTAAATGTAATGTATATTTCGTCATATCTAATCGTGCCAGTAAAGTACCTGCCACACAATAGGCTTGGAGTCGTTCGCCAGCAGCGGGATGACCTTCCTCATGAACATGCCGTGCAACATGGACGACGTCAAATTATTCTTCTGCATATATTCTTGTATCGCTGGATTCGTCTCCCTGTTGATTATATTTATTTATAAGAAATAAAAACTTTTACTTTTTTTGGTATCTTTTGACTTTTTAAAAAAAAATCAGCTTCACGCTGTATCCCGCACACAGCAGGGTAGGCAGAGGGAACCTAGTGTTAAGACACTCCGTTCCCCACTTTCTGCCGAATTCTGGAGACATTGCGTGTTGAGTGGCAGAACTCAACGCCGCGCTTAACCTCGACACCAGAGCGAAGAAATAGAAATATAAATTTAAGTAAATATTTTATTTCCTCGAGTGGGAATCGAACCCACAACCAGTCGGCTTTACAGTCACACCTCGTGCCGCTGCGCCACGACTAGCCTCAAACTTGACTTTTTAACTAAAATTAATAATATTACGTTTTAAACGATACTGAAGAAACACTTATAATTGAGTAAAAATATTTTATCTGAATGGGATTTCAGCCCATAAACATCGCTTTCAATTTATCTCATCAGTCATCGCCAATATTTTTATTATTTCGTGAATCTCTGCTATAATATATAATTTTTCCAGTAAACAGACTTACAAAGTAGGTATAATGAATTTTGTTTTTGTGACAGAATTTACTACTTTACGCGCTTAGAGACGGAACTGAACCACGAGCTCAATCTTATCAAAATACAACAAAAGGAACTCATTCCCCCAAATGAGGATCAAACCCACAACCATTTCGTTTATAGAACACGATGTGACGATGACGTGTTACCGAACTGGAAAGTGGGGAACGGAGTGTCTTATCACTATATTCCCTCTGCCTACCCTGCTGTGTGCGGGATACAGCGTGAAGCTGATAAAAAAAAGTCTTACCAACAATCCAACTGGACTTCATCGCCCCCAACATGGAAGTATCTATCCGGGAACCAGGTCTGTACCTCATGGAACAAATCTCTGAGTAATTTGTAAGTGATATTCTTAGTGGGGTCCATCGGCCCCATACCGACGATGTTGTCTCCGTTGTAGCATTGCGTGAGGATACCCGGATATGCGACGCCCCATGACGCTGTATGGCCTAAAGTTAAAAAAACCTTTTTCTTTATTTGAGAAAACTTTAAAAAAACTGACAGAAAAAAAAATTGACTTAGTTTTTTGCTTTATCTCATATACATAAAGGTAGACAAAGAGATTTTAGTGTATAAACACTCCGTTCTTCGCAATCCATCTGAAAAATGTATTCGAGCCATTGCGTTATGCGTCGCAGAACTCACCGTCTCAATTTGTCTTCCTAATCGGAAAAATAAAAATAATTAATTCCTGCGAGTGAGAATCGAAACTACAACCAACGGGTTTTCACTCAGACGCAGTTCCACTGCGACATGATGCAAGCAAGTGAAAAAAATGTTTTATAATTATTAGTAATTGTAATAAAGATGTAGATAGGTTAAGGGTTATACAGGTACAGACTATACACAGGTAGAAAATTGAACAGCAATTTTGTTGCGCAACCTTAGTGTAGTAATACTGTTAACAATCCTACGAGGCCAGTTCTGTAAAACCGACTGGTTGTGGGTTCGATCCTCACTCGAGGACATGAAATATTTATTTACATTTATATTTTCATTTCTTCGCTCTGGTGCCAAAGCAAAGTCCGGCGATGAGTTCCGCCATTCAACACGAAATGCCTGAGTTCGGTGGAAATTGGGGAACGGAATGTCTCATGTCACAAAACACTAGGTTCCCTCTGCCTCCCCCTACTGTGTGCGGGATACAGTGTGAAGCGGATGTGTTATAATAATTGAAATAGCATACCCGGCACGTCGAACTCAGGTATGACTCGAATACCGCGGTCTCTGGCGTACTGCACGATGTTCTCGATGTCCTCTTTGGTGTACACCATCGACGAATGGTACGCACCCATTTCACTGGGAACAGATTATTTAACATTCACAATTATATTTTTATCTATACTATTAACTTCATGGTGAATCCATATGTATCCATGGTAGGCAGAGGGACTCCAGTGTTAAAACACTTTGTTCCTAATGAGGTATGATCTTCAATGGCGAATAGGAATCTATATTATCCATTTCTATACAATCTAAGTATATGCTTGTATACAAGTGGAAAACGGAGTGTCTTAAAATTAGGTTCCCTCTGCCTACCCTGCTATATGCGGGTTACACCGAGAAGCTGATTTTTTATATACAAAATAGATTGTGACTGTGGTTTATCATACATTGGTTTAACAAAGGGAAGCATCGATGTCAGGGTGAAGGAACATATGTCCTATATCAAGAAAGGGCAGCCATTAGATGAGGTTTGATATACCATCACGTCCTCGCTAGGAAAAACAGATATATTCGTAGAATTATCTGCGTAGCTATTGAAATACAAAAATATACTAATATCAATAGAGAAGACGATTGGAAACTTTCTACCACCTAGGACCCACTCATTAAATCTTTCAAGTCTCAAGACCACCATACCAGAAGGCAAGATACAGTCAGCTCCCTCTGCCAGAATCCAGGGCACCACGCGAGGAAATTAAGAAATCGTTGGCGGTAGTTTGATATAATAATTAAGTTAACTAAGAGACGAATGTCACCTCAGTCTGCCACCAGGTGTGACCACGGACTATTGTTACGTGTTCGAAACGTAGGGTAAAAAATGTATGAACTAAGAGGCCAGTCGTGACGCAGGGGCACAAAGTATGACTATATAATCGATTGATTGTGGATTCGATCCCCACTCGAGGAAGTGAAATATTTATTGATAATTATATTTTCATTCCTTCGCTCTGGTGTCGAGGCAAAGCGCGGCGTTGAGTTCCGCCACTCAACACGCAATGCGACCAGAACTCGGCGGAAAGTGCGGAACGGAGTGTCTTAACACTAGTTTCCCTCTGCCTAACCTGCTGTTGTGAGGGATACAGCGTGAAGCTGTTTTTTTTTAATATAATTAAATATAATATTCATCCGGTTTAATAGTTTCATTTAAAATGTATGTAGGTATATTACATTTAAATACATACTTATTTTAATATTCATAATATTTCCATAAGACCTAAATTTTTCACATACCTGGTTTAATACATTTTTTTAGATAACGAGCAAAAAATACCATACAGTGACATAAATATTTTACTGATAATAAATACGTTTTATATTGGACTATATAAGACTTTAATAATTATTATTAATTCATATATAATAATAAATAAACTTTAATTATAATTATTCATTTTATAATTTATAATCTTGTTAAATAAAATAATAAAACAAATATATTTTTGCATGCTTTTTTGAATCGTCGAATTAAAACCGGTAAACCGGAGGTTCGATTCCCGGGGAATGAAATATTTAACATTTTCATTTCTTCGCTTCGGTAACGAAGTAAAGTGCGTCATTGAATGCGCGCCAATTAACACGATATACCCTAAGAATTGGGCGAAAAGTAGTAGAAGGAACGAAGTAACTTAACACTAGGTTCCCAAATTCTATTTGTTTACCCTGCCATGTACTATATAATGGAAAATAGCGTGGATCCGTGGACCGTTAGGTTTACAATCGGACTCTGCCCCACTGCGCCATTACGGTCTTTATTTTTTTTACTACACTACTATAAATTACCTTAATTCGGGGAACTTTTCGCTCTGATACGGGAAGCTCTGATCGTCCACTATGTGCCAGTGGAAAACGTTCATTTTGTTAATCTCCATCGCGTCTAATGTCTTTAAAATGTTAGACACTGAAATGTAGTGTCTCGAAGTGTCTAGCAACAGGCCCCGATGCTTGTAGCGAGGGAAATCACTAATTACCGTAGTGTTAATGCGTATATCCTGAAAATACAAAAGAATCAACTATAATTAAACTATATTTTAACTTATTTTTCCTATCGTTTTTTTCGCATTTTATTATTTAAATTAGTTTCTCAGTTGAATAAGTTTAATATTTTTTTTGTTACTTACATTACGGTCGTCAGATATATAGAACAGCTGAGCAAACGTCTCGAGCCCCCGCAATATTCCCCATATGGATGTACTATTCAGTCTCGAAGTTCGTGAAATTGTGAGATCGTCTAAAAAAACGTTTTGCATATTATTTTTTATGTAAAACAATAAAGCAATATTAAACTAAACCTTAGGAATATATATTTGAGGCCAGTCGTGGCGCGGCGGCACAAGGTGTGACTGTAAAACCGACTGGTTGTGGGTTCGATCCCCACTCGAGGAGATGAAATATTTACTTAAATTTATATTTTCATTTCTTCGCTCTGGTGTCGAGGCAAAGCGCGGCGTTGAGTTCTGTCACTCAACACGCAATGCCTCCAGAATTCGAGTGGGAATAGAACCCACAACCTGTCGCGCTTACAGTCACACGCTTGTGCTGATGCGCCACGACGGGTTTCGTTTCGATTCTTAATCTCTTAAGTCTAAATAAATTTGTTATTATTGCACTTTTAAATAATAATCTTTTGACCTTTGTGAACAATAATATAACAAGGCAAGACTCTTTAAGTATGTAATCATATACATATGTATTGTCAGTGATTCAACGGAATAAATACTTAGTATCGCGGTCAACAAGCACTTTAAGGTTATCTAGAAAAACGTAAGTATTATTAATATTTGTTTATTTGTAAATTTTATTATCTTCTCTTATTCACAGAGAGAACAGCACAAACAAACAGTCCCACTGTCCTCCCATTTAGTAAATACAAATAACGTGAAACCGGGCAAGCGCGAGTTTGGCTCGCCCACCGAGGGTTCCGTACAAAAAATGGAGGCCTCGATTTTTTTCTGAAATACAAGCATAGCTTAGCCAGAGCCCTTTTATCTGATACTTCACTTGGACTAGCGACTTTAATACCAAGTTTTGCCCCCCTTTTAACACTATTATTTTTTGGGATTTAACCTCAAATGTATAATTTTTCGATGTTTTCCTGAACTACTAGGTAATACCTGCTAACTAGCTGCCAAATTTCATAATTCTAGGTCAACCGGCAATACTTTATTAATTTCGACAAAAAATTGCAGTAGCTCTGAGTATATGGTTTGAATTTCAACTCGATATCTCCAAGCGTTCCTGAGGCAAAGGCTCTTGACCAACAGACAGACGAACGGAAAACAAAGTGATCTTATAAAACATCTTTGGAGGCCATCCTATCGTGTTGTATAGGTATATCTATACTTCTATAGATGTTAGTCGTGGCGCATGGGCACCAGTGTGTGACTGTTAACGCGACTGTTTGTTCGAGGTTCGATCCTAAATATTTATTTAAATTTATATTTTCATATTTTTTTTGACTCTGGTAACCAGGAAACTCGTGGCGTTGGAGTTTTGTCACTTAACATGCAATGTTTCCAGAATACGGTGGAAAATGGAGTGTCTTAACACTAGGTTTTCTTTGCCCACGCTATAATGTGCGGGATACAGAGTGAAGGTGATTTATTTATCTATATTTCTAATAAAATCATAACTGATCGCTGTCTCTACATGGCAAATATATGAAAAAAATTGTTATGAGGGGTGGAGGAGTTGATCGTTTAACAATCAAGTAGAACCCAAGACAATTGTTTGTAATATGATATTTGACGGCTTGTCTGTTTGTCTGTGCGCTTGTCCACGTTAATTAAATGCAGTTTGTAATATTGTATTTGGAAAGGGTCCCTCACATTAAATGTTTGTTTTATTTCAATCGGTTCATATAAAAAAGTTATACAAATATTTAGTTAAGTAAGTTTGTTGAACACTCAGTACAGTAAGTACTCCAGGTGTCCAGTAAATAGATAATTGTGTAGTTCAAGCGGGCGAAGTCGCGACCGGGTCACTTTAAAAAAAACATTTTTAATTTTCAATGTTGCCAGAGCTCCTAACACCGCGTTCTGCTCGAATTCGAGTTATTGTGACTTGAGTGGCGGTACACAAAATCTCACTTTGTTTACTAAAGGGAGGAAATAAAAATAATTAATTTCCCCAAATAGAGATTGAGCCTACAACCAACGCTCTTGCCCACTGAGCAGAAAGGTGAAAACAATACTTACATTGCTCGTCCATATCAAGTGAAGGGTATTCATCACATGGTCCTGTAAGGTCTACTTCTAGATCTGGGAGGGTTCCTTTGTATAAATCGTTGGCTATTCGTCGTCGACGAGACAGTAATTTTCTTTCAGGAAATCTAATGCCATTTTTGTTCTTCAAAACGTAGGAGTATCGGCTGATTGCGTTCATCAAAATATCACAGCTTTGACCGGTAACCTAAAATAAAGATGAATCAGCTACACGCTGTATCCCGTACACAGTAGAGCAGGTAAGCACAGGGAACCTAGTGCTAAGACGCTCCGTTCCCCATTTTCCAGCGAATTCTGAAGGCATTGCGTGTTGAGTGGTGTAACCTTAGCGAACTGGTAGTTTTTAGTGAACTGATTGTTTGACATTCAAAAACTACAATTAATACATATAATTTCTTATTTTGAATAAATTATTTGACTTTGACTCAACGTCGCGCTTTGCTTACACCAGAGCGAAATTAGAATCTACATTTTTATATTTCATTCCCTCGAGTGGGGATCGAACCCACAATCACTCGCGTTTACACACACTTGTGCCCCTGCACTATGAGTGGCCTCAACCCAAATGTTAAATGTTATTATTTTGCAATTTATTGATCTTATTCTCAAATCTAATATTTTTTTTGTAAACCATTTAAATACTTATTTTATACTTAGCAGAGAATCGTTTTTCCAAATATTATTTAAAAATGTCTTTCGCATATTATTAAAATACATCGTTCAGAACTTTTTTCTACGTTGAGATATATATTTTAAACGAGATATAATATTAGTTATACCTACAGTATTAATAGTATGTACACAATATCATTAAATCTCTATATCTATTATAAACATTGAGGCCAGTCGTGGCGCAGCGGCACGAAGTGTGACTGTAAACCGACTGGTTGTGGGTTTGATCCCCACTCGAGGAGATGATATATTTACTTAAATTTGTATTTTCATTTCTTCGCTCTGGTGTCGAGGCTAAGCTCGGCGTTAAGTTCTGCCACTCAACACGCAATGTCTCCAGAATTCGGCAGAAAGTGGGGAACGGTGTCTCAACACTAGGTTCCCTCTGCCTACACAGCTGTGTGCGTGATAAAAGCGTGAAGCTGATAAAAAAATCTATTAAAAAATAAAGATTCGTAGTATAGTTTAGGTATTTTGGTATTGTTTTAATTAGATTACATACACCCCAGTCTTCCTAATATCTGGTAATATATAAAAGTCACAACTTATAAGAATATTATTATATACTCTACACTCTATCTCACTCACTCTACACTATAATTTTATTACAACTATCCATATTTAATTGCGTTGGAATCGAACCCATAATTAATACGAGAGTCAGAACCCAAGTAGGTATTGTACTTGGATAATGCAAGTAAATTAATATGTTCAGATTATTTAACTTAGCTTTTATATGTATTTTTATTTGTAGTGGCGCTCCTCACACCTTTGTGCGGGCGCACAAAGGTGTGACTGTAAATGTGATAGGTTGAGGGTTCGATTCCTATTTCAATTTAATTTAATTTTTTCGCTCTGGCGTCGAAGTAAATCACGGCTTTGCGCCCTTGTAACTCAACACGCAATGCCTTCGGAATTTGGCGGAAAGTGGAGAGCGGAGTATCTTAACAATTGGCTTCCTCTGCCTACCCTGTTTTAATATATATTTTATATAATATAATATATATAAATCAGTAAAAACTATTTTATAAATTATATTCAGTCTTTTATTTTATTCAAACTTATAAATATATGTAAATTGCGTGCACATATATTTATATAATAGTTGAGAAGTACATTCATTTAGCTAGGAAACCTAAGGACCTAGTATTTAGACACTCCGTCCCGCACTTTCCGCCGAATTCTGCGCAATAAAACATTTAAATAAATATTTATTTGTAATGGTGGCATTAAACAATTAGTCACATTATATCTTTAATACAACATTTATAATAACACGAGTCTTAAATGTCGTAGAGTAATTTATTTACTTAAAAAAAATAAGCACAACGCCCTGTCTCGAACTTACTAAAAAATCAATAATTTCGACAAATTAACATCAAAACATTGTAATAAAAAAGATACTGTACCTTAATTTTAAAATTTGAAGGGTTGAAAGTATAAAAAGTATCTTTCTTAGACTCGTATTGGGCTTTCGGCCAGACTTCACCCTTAGTCGGTGGAAATTTGGGCCCAGGTTTCACCACCCACATCCCATTGCCGGATATCGCGCCAAAACACACAATTGCAATTAAATATCGCCACATTTTTAATTAAATATTAATATATAAAATAGGATTTATTTTCCGCACCGCGTAAACTGACCGACGGGCAGGGCCGTTCTGCCGATAAGCTTATATTCTTTGAGAGACAGAGATAATAAAAGTAGGACCACCATTTCGCTGCGCTGCGCGGGATGAGCACAATAGTCATTGTATTCACAATTTACAAAATAACATTATATTTTTATGTCAATTTGAGTATATTATTATTGTTGTGGTTTGTTTTCAATTGAAATTGCAATCTCATATGTAAATCATCAGGTAGGCTTCTTGAAATAATGTTTTAAAATAGGAAAATTAACTTAAATTATAATATATTATTGTAAATTACATGTATATCATTGTATTTAAAGTATTTTTAAATAATCTGATTTACATATAAACAGAATAAAAATTTATTAATAGAAAATACTTTTTTTTAATTTTTATTAACATTGACGTAAATCATTGAAAATATTCGAAGCAAAAAATATGCTATTGATTATATTCATATTTATTAAAATGCATTGAATATAAATTATTTTATTAAGTAAAAAATATAACTTATCATACAATAAAAAGTAAAAAATTCTATTTAATAAAAAAATATTAGTTAATCTTATTTCACGATACGTTAATAATTAATAGGTACTTTAGAAATTTATCGCTGTATAAGTTTATAATCACTTGCTATAAATTAATGCTTAAAATAAAAATATAAAATATTTTAACAAGTCTGTCTTCTCTTCCAAGTCCACACCATTCAATGTTATTTTTTATAATAATCTTATATAGATGATGTTTTTCTTCAATAGGTACGATACCGAACTGATTATAAACTAGCACTAAAAATATTTGAGCTTCTAATATATGTTTTGGGCGTGTAATGTAATGTTTTGTATTTTTAACCGACCTCTGTAAGAAAAGGACGTCAATTAGACTGTATTTTTTATGTGTTAGGACGTTATCAATTAGACTGTATTTTTTATGTTTGTTACCTCAGAACTTTTTTGTTGACTTGGTGAACTGATTTCGGTGACTCTTTTTTATTTGAAAGCTTGTACTTCTCGTGTGGTCCCGTTTTAATTTGGCCCATTTCTAACAATGTTATCGATGAGAAAAATCACATAAGTCATTTCCATTGAGTACGTGCGCGACAAATGGACGAATAACTCAATATCACTCTAAACAATTTCAATGATTCTTTTTTTTATTGGAAAAGATACACTTCAAAGGTCAGGTCCAGATTCTGTCCAATGGAAGTTGTTTTTTTTTTGTTAAAAATTGTAATTATTATATATGTCAGGTTTTTACTTTTATTGGATAACTTATTAAGCATATTTTTAACACATTTGTTTGTCAATAAAAATAATTTAGGACACAAGCGTGTGACTGTAAACGCAACTGGTTGTGGGTTCGCTGGGATTTGATCGCTCTGGTAACGAGACAAAGCGCGGCGTTGAGTTCCGCCATTAAACACATGAAAGTGAATGTGAAAGTGAAAGGAATGAACATTTCTTAATTGAAAATGCTCGCTCCAGCCTGTTTCAAAAGTATCGTTGTCACAAATAACTGCTCAAAATCTCAGGGAGCAAGATTTGTAATATGTAACTAAAAAACAGCCATGTTAGAGGATCGAAACTCAAGCATCATTAGTAACTGAGTTACACCTTTTGCCATAATGCCAGCTGTAATAATGTTCTATTGTTGTAAAATTGTATATGTATATGCATATTATATATGTATATCATGGCAATAAATGTTTTATTATTATTATTATTACGGAATCTAGTTCCGCCACATGCTGTCCACGGCGGGTGGAGCTGAGCGAAGCTATGTTGTACAAAATTTAGCAAAAATTTTGGGAAATTTTCTGTTTTGTCCGCATGCGCTGGGTTAGGTTAGTCAAAGTTCAATCTGTGCGCGTGAATTTCAAAACCTTTACTTAATAAAATAGCTTAACTCTATGGGACACATTTTGACCATTTACTCAAAAATTACAATTACAACTATCAACATACTACTTCGCTGGGATAATCGTGTCATCCGCAACGTTCCTGCTAAATTTTAGAGCTATACGTTTTACGGTCTAAGAGGAGTAAGAAGTACCAGTAAGAGCTTCGCATGCTCAGCTCAATAAAATAGTTTAATATATTCAAAAATTAAATAAAAATCAGCTTCATGCTGTATCCCGCACACAGCAGGGTAGACAGAGGGAACCTAGTGTTAAGACACTCCGTTTCTCATTTTCCGCTGAATTCTGGAGGCATTGCGTACTGGGTGGGGGAATTCAACGCCGCGCTTTGCCTCGGCACCAGAGGGTAGAAATGAAAATATAAATGTAAATATTTCACTCCCTCGAGTGGGAATCGAACCCACAACCAGTCGATATTACTTACATACTTTGTGCCTCTGCCTCATAATTTAATAAATATTCGTATAAAATTGATTTGATCTTGCGCCGGTTCTTCTCAGGTCTGAGGCATTAACTTTAGTGAACTGGTGGTAAATTATTTGACGTTCAAAAAATTAAGCAAGTAACTTCTTATTTTTTTAAGGGTACTGATCAATTGTCTGTATTGGTACTGAGCTAATAAATTAAAAAATTAAAATTTTGAATAAAAATTATTTGACTTTGATTTAATGGGAAGGGAGTGTCTCAACACTTTGTTTATTGTGTTTCTAGGTTCCTTTTGCCTACCCTGCTATGTGCAGGATGCAGCGCGAAGGTAAATCTAAAACAATAATTTAATGAAAATGTATAAGCCACGTGTCCATAATATTTAAATGTTACTTGTTAAGTTTTGTTTTTTATTTTATATCTTTTAGACTTGCAAATTTATTGTACTTTGTTTTAACAGTGCCACAAATAATGGGAAAGATACAATGGAAATTGATCTGTTCAATATTGAGAAAATAACATTTGATAGACGAGATTGCCGACTTCAAAATAAATTAAAAAGTAATTGAATTGTTTTAAAATTATTAATGAAGCGAAGTTAATACAATATTTTATAACAAACAAAACAAATATCAAATTATTGTGATATATCTGATTAATGTCAAATAGGCATTAACTTTTAGATTATGATTTTTAATTATCTGTTAGATTTAGATTTTTTTATATAAACATTTTTATACTGTGGGCGCGTTACGGTACTACTTCAGTTCTGGCAACCTTGACATTATTAATCATTATTTTGACGTTCAATTCAATATATTTAGAAATAAATTAATGTTGTAAATGATAATAAAGATTTCTTGATTATATGCATATTAAATTATATTATATAAACCAAGATTGTGCTGTAAGATGTATCGACTAAAATTAACTCTTTTATTGTGTTTTGTTGCCAGTGCTTACTGTGTTAACTCCGTTGAGGAAGACGTAGGGAACGGCAGGTATGTCATCGAAGGTAGAGTTTTCCAATCAGAGGAGCAAGAACTATCCGTCTCAAATTGGCAGGTAGACACTAGAATACACGTAAACGGAGGCGAGTACATTGGCTTTGTGAAACAAGATGGATCATTCGCTATACACAATGTTCCAACTGGCTCTTACGTCGTAGAAGTCATACATCCTGACTACATGTATGAAACCGTACGTGTTGAGATTAATTCTAAAGGAAAATATAGAGCTCGTAAAGTAAATTATATACAAACTTCACAAGTTATTCAAGTGCCATATCCATTGAGAATTAAAGCATCTTCTAAATACAGATACTTCCAAGTTCGTGAACAATGGCGTATGACAGATTTCTTATTCAACCCCATGGTTATCATGATGGTGTTGCCTTTGTTGCTTATTATGATTCTACCGAAGATGATGAACGACCCAGAAACAAAGGAGGACTTAAAACAGATCAGCAACATGGCCAAGATGTCAGAATTACCCGAGGTTTCTGAAATGTTTACTTCTCTCTTCAGTGGAGGAGCGGCGGCAAAAGCAAGTGCTAAAACAAAGCAAATTAAGAAGAGGCAATAGTCATTTTAGATTAATTGTTATTTAAAAAATTTATAACTTAACAAATATGTAAAATAAATAGTATTGTGAGTTACTTGAAAATTGTTTTATTTGTGTTACAGTGTTTGTTTATAAAAACATGTTTTACTGTATTTTTCTGGTGATATGATCAAATAGTTATTTATATTTAATCCTTTATTACAGCTGAAGTAACTATATTTTGTATATATTATATTATACACCTATGAAACTATTCAAAAATTAAAATTAACAGTATTGTATAAATAAATAATATATCTAAGGTCGGTTGTGGTGCAGGGGCATAATTGTGTGACTGTAAGCGCAACTGGTTGTGCTCAATCCCCACTCGAAGAAGCAAAGTGCAGTATTGAATTCTGCCACTCAACTAACAATGCCTCATAATTAGGCGCAAAGTGGAGAATGGAGTGTCTTAACACTGGTTTTCCTCTGCCTACCCTGTTGTGTGCAGGATACACCCATTGCAATGTAGTGGGACAGCAAGGAACTGTATGCCCAATGGTTGTGGGCACAATGCCCACAAGTGGGATTGAATAATTATCATTTTCCTGCTTTGGAACACAAAGTGCAGCATTCAAGTTTAACCACTCAATTCACTATGAGCACACTATGGAATGTTATAACATTAGGTTCTCACACTATCCCACATATAACAGGCCATACCCTACTAAATGTGAAGCTGTTATTTTCCTGTTTAACTGTGGGATAAGATATGACCTTACTTGGAAATCAAATGAAATATTGATGATTGAAATTGACTTCAAAGAAGAAAAATTGAGTAAAACTACTTGCTTTATTGCTTGCCTTTGATATCAAAGGCCTAAAAAGGTATTTACCTGTAGTAATGTACAGGGAAACAGATACTTTTGGGATTTTTTTTAAATAAACACCAACAATATTTTATAAATTTTATATTGAAATTAATTTATGAACAAATTATTTCATCACTCTTACACTAACTACACTAAAATTGTGTAACAACGAAAAGAAAACATTACACACAATTACATAATATATAGATATAAAAGTAAAAAAATCAGTCATTGGTAAATTTTGGACGGAAACTAATTAAGTAACTTACAATGTATAAGAAAGACTTTTTAAATACAGCATTTATTCATATAAAATTTCATATAATATGTTTGCCTTTGAATTTTGGACGGTAATTTTGTACACTGGTTTCAAAGCCTAATAATTTTCAATCTGTTTTAAAAAATAATAAATAGAAATATATGTGTAAATATACATAATATTTTTCATTATTAAACTACTACTAAAGAATACATATGTAGAAGATATTACTCCAGAAAAATATTTACAAAATATATATAAAAACATTGAATCAACCAACCCCTCATAAATACCATACAAGTTATGGTTATTTTCAAAGTATATGTTTTCTAAATATTTTTCTCAAAATCGTTAAAATATTACTTTATTGTATATAAAATATATCAAATTTCCGATATTTCTTTACATTTAATCTTTAAATATAAATTTTCATTTGTCTTGGACTAAATAAGGCATTAAAATTGAGTTTTATTCATATCTGCCGATTTGATATAATAATAGTTTACAATATAGATATGTTATTGGATATTTATATTTTATATATATGAACGTAATAAAATTGTTAGACATACTAAAGACAAAATTACTTAAATCTAATTGAAAAAATATTTCTATATACACCAGTTGGTTTATGCCTTAAATACACTACTGATATATTTTAACGCACGCATTGACATATATTTTAAGGCAAGGAAGCATTTAATGCGATGTTTCTATTGTTTAATGGAAGATAAACATGCCGATAAAAAATGAAGTAGAAAACTAAAAAGCACCAGAAAAATTATCAGAGATTCACATATTCAGTCCAAAATCTGAAAAATAATGAGATATTGAAACTTAAAAAATATAACCGATACCTTTCATATCAAAACTTTCACATTCACGGGTATGATGTATATAAGAAATTTAATTCGTCCGTAAATAAATGTAGAAATAAAAGTATAATATAGCTATCTATGTGTTTTAAACAGAATATAAATATTTACATTAGAAAATATAAAAAGATTTTTTTTTTATCAGCACTTATACATTGCAAATAAATTATTCAGCTGCCAGTTCTACATCTAAGGGTTTTTGCTTTCATACAAAAGTATTGGTATTTGTACAAGTAAACCTAAAAGAACACTCAACACTACATAACTACAATGGAATGGAAAATACCTTCATAGAAGTGTTAAAAACAAGTGCACGTAAATCTAGAGGAGATTTATGTTATATCTAAAAAAGAAACTTAATTCTACAATAAATGAGTTTAAAAATCGTCGTAATCATAGATCAAAGACGGTTTTAAAAGTATATTTCATAAATGTCATATTGAGATTCAAAGGTATTATTAATTATTATTTTAGCACTCTTTTGGTCCATTTTTTTTAAAAATACGTCTTTATTTTGATTTGATGTAAATAATTGAATTATTCAAATGCTATATGATTACCACGATCTATCAAAGACAAAAACATGTAAGTAAAAACAAATGCAAGACACTAAAAAAAATACTTACTCTAAACTTGAATGGTTTAAGTCCAGTAAAAAAGGAAAAACTACAAAAAATGTATTTGATGAATACATTTTATATGAGTATGTTCTCCACTCACTTTCTATAGTGATAATTATAAACCTATATATTTTTAAAGACTATAGAAGGAGACACGTTATATATTCACATGAAATACGAAAACTTAAAAAAAAACAAAAAATCTGAATAAGTTTTGTCTCAAAGTACATAAAAATAAGATTATAAAGGCGGTTTATATATATAAAAGATTCTTTGTAAAATATTTATCTTACTATACGGTGGTTACGGTTAAATTGAATTTAATTTTTTTTATATATTTGTTTACTAATAATATAATATTGCATATTAATCAATTATATGTAAAAATACTATACTCAAGTGGTATAACAATTTCATTATCATCCTGAATACATAAATTGAAATTGTAAAAACGACGTTATTGTCCGTACAAAAACATTAATTTTATTAAACTTATTTTCTAGACGATCATTGAAATAATACATAATGAAAAATATATGACAAGCAAAAGATATATACTTATTTAGAAAATGATCTTGTCGGTTTCCAGGACGCGCAGGTTCGAGTCCCGCTACGTTTAAATTTTTATACGTTTTCTAAATAAGTATTTTTCTTTCCTAAATGTGGAATAACACTTTAAAAAATGTAAAAAAATATACACTCAAAACAATTTGCATAAAAATATTATTAAAAATGTATGAAAAATTCTTTATCTATTGTAGATATATTAAGAAATAAAATTAGTATTTTCCAATAATCGTCTAGTAAATACAAATTAATCTATTACATACAAACCAATTATTAAAACAGATACTATGTAGCGTATAACATATTATAAACAACACTTATAGCCGTTAAGAGGAGAACGGAGAAAGAGAGACTTGTTAGTACATTAGCAGCATTGTATATGGAGCAGTACGGACACTGTGAGGAGCCGCAAACTTCGCAAATGTTCAGCAAGTAGGTCGGTAAAGCGTCGAATATGCTCTCGTTGAATCTCTCTGTGGATTTAAATAAAAAAATATTATTGTTTTAATTTATTTTTTAATAGCTGCTTAAGTTTAATTAATTTCATGGAAAAATAGTGATATTTTTTTTTTGTATAAATTCTATTTTTTTTAAGTAAAAATTCGTTGTTACGGTGTTTTTAAAAGGCGTTGCTATTGAGCTTTCTAATGAATTACATACAACCAAAATCTTAAAATTATTAAATGAACAACTGGCTGTCTTTTATTGAATTTGGCAACAACACTCTGGTACAGCGTGTACCCTATATCCTTTATTGCAATATTTTTGCATAAAGCTTCACACTGCAGGGTAGAGCAGGGGGAACCTTTGTTAACACTTGCCGAATTTTGTATGCATTGCATGTTGATTGGCGGAACTCAACGCAGCCTTTGCCTCGTTAACATACTGAGGCACGCAAGCTGTCGGGTTTCGGTCGTCATAAAAGCCGTCACAAAAAAAATATAAAAATAACTGACCTGGTGCATAATAGTCGTAGACGCGTATGGGCAGGTACCGCGACATGTTGGCAACGGGGTACCAGCGCTCTATCGTGAAATTCACGCACGTTGTTTCGTGGTCCAGCTGATGACAAATTTTAGTTATATTACATAATATTTTTTTTTTTACAGCTTCACCTTTTACTGTCTCCCGCACACAGCAGGATAGGTAGAAGGAACCTAGTGTTAAGACACTCCGTTCCCCACTTTCCGCCGAATTCTGGAGGATTGCCTCCATATTATTGCACAAAGTGTGACTACAAACTCAAAACATTGGTTTTGAGTTTGCAGTCACACTTTGTGCTCCTGCGCCACGACTTACTTCATTAATTTTATAAATGTACGAAATTTAACTTATTTTTAACGTTAACTTATTTTTATTACACAACGATATATAAGATCAACTACTAGCAATGCCTGTTACTATACAGTAGTTAAAACTGCATTTAAATTGGTTAGGCCGTTTCTGAGATTTGCGTGTACAAACGCACAGATAAACAGACAAAAGTTTTAAGTCATTATACTACTTAGAGAAATAATCCCAATAACAGCTTTTCTCACATATCTTTTATGTACAGACAGCAAATCAGTTGACATTTTTATTATAGACATTTTCAATATCATATTACCAAAAATATTTAAAAATATATATTTATTGGAAAATATTAAAAAAAACTCACATAATCAAAGTAAAATATAACTTTCTCCGGTGTATACTTGGCGCGTTGCAACAATCGCACTGTGCGGGACAGCACGTAGGCGTCGAGTCGTTGCTGTTGCAGCATGTACCCTGTGGGCACCCCCACCTCCAGCACCGCCATGCCGGACCGGGGGGACTCGGAGTGGAGGGTCCAACTGGGTGGAACAAAAAATGTTACTGTTAGATTCGATTAAGTGTATTATGCTACATTTTATGTATTATGGTTGAGTATCATTTATCACTGAATACAGTACGGTCGATGTGTCGTGGCCGCTTGTCTACCGGCTGTACATTCGTGAAGAAAATAATTTACTAACAAAAAATTAAGCAAAAGAAAACCTTAACATAAAAAGATCAATTACTATAATATATGTACAGAATGTATTATACATCGAATACAAACTATATCAAAATCAAAATATTCTTTATTCCATTGAGCCATTGAAGCATCATATTGTACGATATAAAAATAAAAATATGTAATAAACATTATTTATAATTATTTTTCATCAACGAAAAAGACCAATATAATATTTTTAAACATTTTTAAATTGTTATTCCACACTTAGGAAAGAAAAATACTTATTTAGAAAACTTATAAAAATTTGGACTCGAACGCGCACCTTCTGGAAATCGACCAGGCGCTCTGACCACTAAACCATACGTTCTCATCGAGCTACGTCGAAATTTTTATACGTTTGTTACAAGTTATTTATATTGTTAGTACATCTGTAGAGAGATTTTTACAAATTTCCGCTACTCAAAGATTATTATATAAAGATTATTATAAATTATATAATTACTTAGAATTATCGTTTGGCAAGAGAGAATACCATTTTTTAAATATTCTTAAACATTTTTAAAGTGTTATTCCACACTTAGGAAAGAAAAATACTTATTTAGAAAACTTATAAAAAAATCTTTTCTAAATAAGTATTAGACCATTTTAATATAATATTTTAATTTCAATTAAATTGAAATTATATTTAATTGTAATATTAGTTATAAAAAATAATAAAACATACCTAGCACAAGTCTGGAACCGTATATGCGACTGATTCCTTCCGTAATAATAG
>JAATLQ010027963.1:79631-104538 GCA_013421005.1 Heliconius erato x Heliconius himera | reverse complement strand
TTTTAAATATTCTTAAACATTTTTAAAGTGTTATTCCACACTTAGGAAAGAAAAATACTTATTTAGAAAACTTATAAAAAAATCTTTTCTAAATAAGTATTAGACCATTTTAATATAATATTTTAATTTCAATTAAATTGAAATTATATTTAATTGTAATATTAGTTATAAAAAATAATAAAACATACCTAGCACAAGTCTGGAACCGTATATGCGACTGATTCCTTCCGTAATAATAGGCATTCGCCAATAAATCGAAGGCGCGCAATGGCGGCGCTGTTTGGAAGCGCGGCGTGTCCACGTTGTATTGTACGGACATTTGTAGAATGGCGAAACCCGCCCCGCGCGCTGTCACCTTCACTGTACCCCACGCTTCTGGGATCTGGTGAGAAGAAATAAAAATATATACATTCAAAATAAAACATAAAAGTAAATATTGTACGAAAAATTCAGTTCACATTTGATATGATCATATAATTCTATTAAAGGCATTTCTGCTTGCTTAAATGAATATTTGTAAAAAAAGTTGTTATTTAAAAAAAAACTAAAAATATATATACAATAATGGGCTTATTGATAGTCAGCTAGTTGACATCTTTAATTCTGAGAAAATAAATTTTAATGTTAAGGGTCAAAATTACTCACTACACACAATAGTCTGCACGGTGGCCGAGCGACCATTTTCTTAAAACTTGTAGTTAGAAGATTTACTTACTATATAAGACTTACTAACTATATAAGATATTGTTTAAAACAGTTTGCACGGTTGCCAAGTTAACATTTTCTTAGAGCAACAGCGTCTCACAGACGTTTGCGCTTAGTATATTAAATAATAGAATTAGAAATGTATGCATCAAAATGACTTGTAAACGCTTGCGATTAGTACAACTAAATTGGCATAAGAAAAGCAGTAAGTGTCGAAATGACTCACGTCGATAGTTTGCATGGTGGCCAGGTTGTCGTTCTTGACGGCGAGGGCGCGCGCGCCGCGCAGCGCCACCGCGTCCACGTCCACGTGCAGCGCGCTGACGTCGCGCAGGCGCTTGCGGTTGGTGTACTCGATGAGCGCGCGCAGTGCTATGTACGTGTCCTGTGGACCACCTTATATTTAGAAACCAAATCAGCTGCACGCTGTATCCCCCGCATACAACGTAAGAAGGAGGGAGATTGTTAAGATACTCCATTCTCCACTTTCTGCCGAATTCTGGAGGCATTGCGTGTTGAGAGGCAGAACTCAACGCCGCGTTTTGCCTCGACACCAGAGCGAAGAAATGGAAATGTAAATTCAAATAAATATTTCATCTTCTCGAGTGGGGATCGAACCCACAACCAGTCGGTTTTAGTCACACTTTGTGCCCCTGCGCCACGACTGGCCTCTATTTATACTGTATGTATTTTTTTTTTTCGCATTTCTCGTCGGCTGTCCTCGTACTCGTGCTATATTTGGCGACATTGTGTTAATACCCACAAAAATTATATTAAAAATATTTACATTACACATACACAACGTTGACAAGAGAGTTGTAAGAATGTTTTGAACCTTTAAGATTGGTTTTATTTAAATCAAATTTCCCCATCTCGGTGATTTATAGAGTAAAAATAAAATTCTTCTATTCTCGTCTCAGTCTACGCAATATAGAAGTTGCTTTTGCTTTAAATAAATAATTTAATATACTAATATAGATTAAACAAACCTGCGTAGACGCCCAACCGCCATCTTTAAGACGTTGTGAGTTAAGCCACATTACAATCGGCTCATTGTTGTCCTGAAAACAAAAGAATTGTATGTATTTATAATGACATTAATACGAAAATATGTACAAACAAAATGTATTTAAGTAATATCAAAACGAAACATAAATATTTTTATACATGTGAATGTGCATATTATATATTGAGGTAAAAAGCATTTGACAGGATATCTCACGAGAGTCTTTGGAATACTTTAAAGATTCAAAACGTCGATACTCAAAATATAAACGTGATTAAAAGTATAGTCATAGCAGAATAAAATTAGAGACACATGGTCCATTGTTCCCTATTAAAAGAGGCGTAAGGCAGGGAGACCCTTTGTCCCTAATTCTATTTACAGTGAAATTATTATAAGGAATTCTGGAAATTATTATTAAACCAGTAGACTGGAAAAGTTGTGGAATAAAAGTTAAAAATACAGAATTATTTTCGGTAACAAGTTTCAACTACAACAGATGATAAGAGTCGCTATCTAAATGCTGCTAGTAAAATGGTAAGCCTAGAGATCAACATCATCAAAATATGCAGACGATTACATATTCAATTACATTATATATTTATCAGCTAGTGGTGAAACTGGCCCTTAATCTCTTCTCTTACCAAGTCTGACGTATGCTTGTCAAACGTGGAAATTTACCAAAAAAAATTGAAATAATATAATCAAATGCCAAAGAGGACTACAGCGTAGCATGTTAAATATTAGGAAAATTAAAAAAAATGACGACATTCAAAGATACGTGGTATTACAAAATCTGAGGACACTACAATATTCATTGAAATGGAAATGGGCTAGACATGTAGCACGTTTGATGATCATGTCATGATCATGGATGGACCATAAAATGTAACAGAGTGAAAAGATCCAGTAGGGAAACGTAAAAAAGGAAGACCCTACACACGGAATGCGCGATGGAAACATGAAATTATTAGGATGGCATGTCCAAGCTGGCTTACCAAGTCACGTGAAGATTGGCAAACTTTGGACGAGGTCTTTACCTGTTGAGAGGTTCTTGCAGATAAATAAATAAATAAAAAGAAAAATCTATATAAATAATAAAAAATATACATTATATTACTAACCCTAAAATAAAATAAATATAATATTTAAAAAAATACATGTAACTAACCTTAATCTGAGATCTAAGAATATATGTAATTTACTAAGCAAGAAATAAAATGCTTTTTATTTATTTCTTTATTATATTGAGGCCTATCGTGGCACAGACGTGCGACTGTACACGAGACAGGTTTGTGGGTTCGATTTTCCCTCTAGGAAATGAAATGTTTAATACTTCCATTTTCTCAAAAAAATAAGAAACAAGCACAACACTAAACAATTTTTAGTCAAAAGTAACACAGCAATTACATCAATCAAAGTTTTATAATCAAAACACACATAAATATATCGAAAAAATGTTTGCAAAATAGAAAAACTACCAGCAGAGACCTATTTTTTTACAATTTTACCTTAGGAAGACCAAATAGGGTCACGGTATCACGACGACAATAAAGATACAAAATAAAAAAATAATAATAATACACAATACCTGGTGGTCCATACAAGCGAGCAAGGCGTAGGCGGTAGCGGCGATATTATTAGAATCGTATGCGTAGGGCAGACGCGGCAACAGGAACGGTTTCTGATTCTCCATCTTGTACGGCGGCTGCGGCACTGGCTCTTTACCCCAGTATACTAGTCCACCTAGCGAAGCGCATTAAAATTTATTAAAACTATTTTTTAAAACGCCGTGCTGCTGCTGTATGCGGCATGGTAGGCAGACGGAATCTAGTGTTTTTTTGTTTCACTTGAATTCTGTTGAGTGGCGGAATTAAACGTTGCACTTTATTTCGATACCAGAGCGAAGAAAACGAAAATATTAAATATTTCATTTCCTACAGTAGAAATCGAACCCACAACCTGTCGCGTTTACAGTCACACGGTTGTGCCCCAGCAGCATATTTTGCCTCAATTAACATTATAAATTTTAAATTACGAAAAGTATATATTTCATTATTATTATTCAACTAGAGGGCGCGCGGCTTCGCCTGCTTATTTGCACTCTTAGGGGTAAATTCTAAAAAAAACACGAAACACGTGTTCAATAAAATATTTTAAAGTCTGAATTTAAATTTTCATAATAATCGGTGGCGATTTAAAGATTTTTCCATATAAATTTTCAACCCCTTATTTGAACCCTTAGGGGGTGCATTCTAAAAAACCATGATACATGTGTTCAATAAAATATTTTTAAGAGTCTGAATTTCTAGTTTTATAAAAATCGGCGCCGATTTGAAAAAAATCCATAGAAACTATCAACCCCTAGTTTATCCCTTTAGGGTTAAAATTTTTCAAAATCCCTTCTTAGTGGATGTCCAGATTATTAAAAATAAACATCTGTCCAAATTTCATGTTTCTACGCACAGCAGTTACGGCTGTGCGTGCGTCTTACCTCAGTCAGTCAGGTACATGTCCTTTTATATATATACGCCCAATATTAATAACCTATCTCCAACGTCAATCTTAGATTGTTTCATATATCTATCCAATCTCTAGATTGGATAGATATATGAAACAATCTAAGATTGACGTTGGAGATAGGTTATTAATATTGGGCGATAGATAACACATTAAGATTTGAATATAAAAGATATCGTTTAATATATGTAGAAGATATAAATCAAATTTTAAAGGAAACAAAAATTATCAAACTAAAAATCTATCTATTTAGTTATGTTATAAGATTACTGAGTATGGCAACACTGGTAAGTATTTTAACTTCCCACTGGTGTTCATGAAACGCACTTACAATACGAGGAGCACCGTTAGGTTTTAGTGGATACTATAGATGGCCTATTAGTCCATGAGTACTATAAAATCTCCTCGAGTCCCCACTCAGCTAATGTTCAGGGCATCCACATGAAGTATACCTTCAGTTCGCTGGTGCCGCTTGAGTAGCCTGTAGGCGTGCTCAGCGCCGGGCGCCTTAGCGGCGGCCAGCGCGCACGCGGCCAGCGCCAGCGCCAGCGGCTCCCCGCACTCGTGCAGCAGCTGCAGGTGCCGCTCCAGCCACGCCACCGCGCGCTGCTGCGCCGTCGCCACGCGCGCGCTCAGACCCTGCAAACGTTGTCCAATTATAATATATTACTATTAAATGCATGAAATGAGAAACCAAATATACAAATATCATATATATGTTTAAATTTAGCTACGATGATTTATTTTCATAAGAAAATATCAATAATAAAACATCTAAATATTTATATCAATAAAACAACAATAGTTTGAAATGTAAAATTACAAAAAAAATCAAATACACAATTACCTCTTTAATACCAATATCCTTTAAATTCTTGACAGATTCTAAAGTGATGACGACTTGCGCTGTCAGCGTGATGTTCCGTTGCAAAATTATTGAATTATTCACCTGTTAAATAACATAATTCTATATACATTGTATATGCTCCAAGTACAGCGTTCACTCAAGGCAAAATGTGCACTAGGATCCTAGTGTGAAGCTATATTTCTTTAGCACGACTCGGTTATTTAGACTATTTTTTTATAGATAGACAAAAGAATATTCAGATATTAGAATGTATTATCAAAAAGCTATTGTGCATACACATTTTAATAAAAATATCTATGTTTATACATCGTGTTTGCCGGATTGATAGTCTACTTAAACAAAGCTTTCACCGTATTGTATAATATAAAATAGAAATCAAATATAATAATAATATTCAATCTATTTTGAAATTTAAAAAAAAATTGTATGACTATGTGTATCTAATTTCAAGAACCACTGTGTGTGCAGTGGACTACCACCGCTTTCGAAACATAAAGGCTCTATATAACATAATGTTAATGCTTTCGATGTAACCCACTGTAAATGTATGTAGAATGTATCATATCTCAAAGACAACTTTTAGTTGTGTCCATTTGAACACTGGGACACGTTGCAGTTAAAAGCTTGTAAATTGTCTATAATATAACAATAAGTTGTAGTGGGTTCTGCCTTACTTTGACGCCTTTCAGGTGCTCGCCGGCCTCCCGGTAGAGCGGTGAGTCGAGCGGCACGGCGATGGTGCTGTTGGCGTTGCGGTCGGGCAGCCACGTGCTCTCGTAGAACGCGCCCTCCGGCGTCTGGTGCTCCAGCACCCACGACACCGCCATGGATATTACCTAAAGTTATACTTTAATATTACCAAAGTTATATTTTTTTTTATTTGCTTTGACCGATTTAAAATTTAAGCCATGTTTTATTATTTATAAATTATTTTATCCATTTAAGTACAATACGTTATATAATCTTTCATTTTTAAATTTTACCGTATTCACAAATTTGTCCGGTTTATGATAGTGGACGGCGCGAGAGATATATGTAGAGGCCGTAGCGTCTGACGCTCCACTCTCTCTGGCTACTCACATTTGGATCAATATAGATGAAATTCTCCCATTCATTAAAAGAGGCTTCTTGGAATATTTTAGCGCAGAATGACGTCAGCCACACGCTTGATGCTGATTGATTCCTGGATAACAAATAAATTATTAATTTATATTTATATATTTAATTAATTGATACAAGGATAATGGTTACAATATAATATTTTTTCTCTTATATAAGCTCTTTCTAGAAAACTGAACAATTATGTCCATTTTGATATATATTTTGGACAACCATTTATGTTCACTACTAACATATTAATTTAATTACAAGTTTTAGTCGTCATTAAAACAATCATGCAAAAATTACACAGATACATCTTTTACTTTTACTTCTAGAAACCTTTAAGTATCCTGCAAATATACGAATTAAAGAACTATTACAAATGAATGGATGGAATTATAGAACACTAAATTTCTTAACTAAATAAAAAAATAAACAACTAACCAGTCACTCCTAAACAAACTGAAGGACCCGTCCAGCTTCATGAAGGACAGCTGTCGCTGGTACAATATGTTCATGTGGTAGAAGGCGTCTCGTTCGAGGGTGCGGTTGCGCTGGTTGATGAGACGCATGTACAACGTGAGGTACATGTTTGCCGCGAAACTGAACATGTTCTGCTCTGCCGAGTCCTATGTACAAACACAAAAAAATGTAGAAGTATATAGATGCGTCCGACACATTCTCACTCGAGGAAATTTCCTCGTTCTGGTATAGAGAAAAAGCCACTCAACACGCAATACCTCCAGAATGCGGCGGAGAGTAAACAACAGAAATGTCTTAACATTAAGTTCTCAGGTTCCCTCAGCCTATATGATAAGATTTGTTACTGTTTAACACATTCTAAGGCAAATTTGGATTAATTGAAATAGTAATAGAGTATTTCATATTTTAGGTCACATTTTATTTTTTAACGAAATATTTAATTATCGAGATATACTAAGACATATTAAGAAGAAAATGTTATATATGAATTATAAATTTGTTTCTTTAGCATCACATAGTCTGTGCGAGCCGCATATATCGGAGTAAGCTGACGGAACCTAGTGTTATCCCCCGAATGAGAGGAACCACGAACGTCACATTACACTCTTAGTACAAATTTTATATTAAGAAAAACAAAAATAAAATAAATACACACCATAGGTAAATCCAACAAACTCGTCGCATTCACCGGCATAGTGGGGAACAGTGGTCCGACGACGTCCCCAACAATGGAAATACGCGCTTTATTGGATCCGAACACATAGTAACGGTCCACTTCGTACGGAATGACGGGCGTTTCCGTCACGTTGACGTGCATGTATTGGAACACGTAGGCGCGGTTCGAAAGATCTAGAAGGACGGACTGATGACGATATTGTGGTATGCCGTCGGCCTGTGGAAACATACATTTATTATATGAAAATAGAACAAATAACAAAACAATAACAAATAAGTTAATTAAGGCTATATTATAAATCAGTCACACACTTTGTTTTGACATAAGAGCAAAGAAATGGAAATATAAATTTCAATAACTATTTCATTTTACCGAGCGGGGATCGAATCCACAACCAGTCGCATTTACAGTCAAATTTTATTATTTTGCGCCATAACTGGTTACGAGAGCCATGTCATTTACTTATTTTTAAATAATTGCAGGTAAAGAGAATCGAGATAAAATAACAGTAGTTTTTTTTTATCTTTTCATTTTTCCAATACCCGGCAGATAGAGGGAACCTAGTGCTAAACGTACTCTATTGCCCATGCAACCACATACATACCTCGACTTGAATATATTTGTGTGCGCGGTGCTCGCCCTGCAGCGTGGAGGCGCGCACGTCCACCCGTATGGTGCCGAGGCGCGCCGGCACCACGGGGATGTGCACCACGGCCGCGTCGCCCGCCAGGATGTACACGAAGAACTGGTGCTCGCCGAACGACGTGCGCGGGTTGTACGACCGCACCTGGAAACGACAATATGTCCCACTTTATTATATGTATATGGTCTTTGTGATAGTATTTTCTTAACTTAGTATGTGAAAAATGTAATGTTTAGAAGTGTAAGTCAGATCTGACGAAGCCAGAATTGAAGATATTGTATATGGCATAGCAGTTATCAAATATACTTTGATCAAAAATATTTTCCAACTCTGGTTATGTTATACAGTCCACTCACAATTAAAGTAATAAAAAAAATTAAAATATTAACAATTCCATTGTTTACTTCAATGACTTGTTGTTACTGATTTTGAAATTTTTCTTATTTTTTTATACTTAATTTTTTTTTTCATAATTTTATTTAAAATTTTTATAATTTTATTAAAAATGGAGTTTTATCAGTCACATCAAATTAACTATACAAATAAAGGTAGCTTTTGTGCAGGTTATTAAAATATCTAATAAATATTAGAGTATGATCCCAACAGGCGTTTTGCTACAGAATGACAGAACTGTTTCCCTTGCCTACATGTACCCATACCTTCCACTTTCATAAATAAGATGGATGGCCACATACTATATGAAAATGTAAAAAAAACTAAACAAAACACTTACAATCCCATTCTCCTCAACATGGACAAATTTGTAGTCTGGTGAAGAAGCCAATACAACCACTGCTTCGATGGCTTGTTCCTGATAGTTGAAGACTGCTACACGAAGACCAAGCTGTTCACCTTGCCTGCATTTATCTGGACCTTCCACTTTCATGAAGAAAGGTAGAATACCTACATACTGTAAGTGATATGTAAGTTAAAATTATATTTTAACACTATTTAAATGAAATATATGTACTTATTTTAAATTAAATAACTACAGTTATCAAAAATATTTAAAAAATGGAATAAAAACAGGACAAGATATATTTGTACTATTGATTGACTTTCTGATTTTAAGTATATTAAAATTATAAATAAGGCAAAGGTAAACAAGGTACCTACCGTAATAGGTTTAACCAACATTCCCAAGCCAGAAGGTGACATGGCAAAGGCAGATAGAGTCCAATGGGCGGGAGCTGCGGGTACATCCAGGGTAAATACGTATCTTCCATGAGGTCCAATATTGATATCTCTCCACGCCCACACATTTTCGTATTGACGAAGGATGCGGTTGAAGCGGTGTTTGCGGAAGTGGGCTAACGCGAACGAATCGTCGTGCTTGCCTGAAAGAGTATAGTAAATAATCATTTAAGATTTGATTTGTATATTATTAAGTGAAAGTTAAAAATATTTTCTAAAATAGAAAGATTTTAAGTATTAAGGTACACGATATCCATCTATTTCTCAATCCTCTTCATTTAACCACACTAGCAAGATAAAACAATCAAAATTTATTTTGTTTGTTACAATATTTGTTTTAACTTTATGCAGGTACATTTTAATATTTCTTATAATAAAACAGCTTCAATAGGTATCACTTAACCTTAGTTATAAAGTAAATATTTAGAATAAATAAAAAATCTTATTCAAATTTATAAAATGGAGAAAAAGAATATGGACTAAATATCAAGAAAACAACTTAAATGCAGAACTTAAAAAAACGTTATCACTTACAATTTGCCTCGTCAGTTCTATCAGTGCAATCGGCGATGCCGTCACAGCGTTTAACACTGGGATAGCAAGAGCCATCCAAGCACTCGGCCAAGCCAAGTGACACATTGCATACGGACGGACGCCGCCATACTGCCACATCGCTTAGTACTATTAGACCTGCGTATCTGTGAGGCAAAAGTTAGATTTGTCATCATTATTATAATTATTATCATCATTATCATCGAGGCCGTAGTGGCGCAGCGACACAAAGTGTGAATGTAAAATAGACTGGTTGTGGGTTCAATCCCCACTCGAGGGGATGAAATATTTATTTAAATTTATATTTCCATTTCTTCGCTCTGATGTCGAAGCAAACCGCGGCGTTGAGTTCTGCCACTCAACACACAAAGCTTCCAAAATTCGGCAGAAAGTGGATAATGGAGCGTCCTTACAATAGGTTCCCTCTGCCTACTCTGCTGTGTGCGGGATACAGCGTGAAGCTGATTTGTTTTTTTTTTTATTTTAGCAATTAATTAATACTTACTCAAAAGTCCGATTTGCGTCGATACCGAAGCTGGGCGATGGGAAATAGACCAACTCGTCCGCATCACCGAAGTGAGAACGCCATGTGTACGCAAATGTACCGTTAGTGGCCTCGTCGAAGTGCGACATTTTTGATATCACCTATAAATTAAATATAACATGTGTTAATATTAAAACATCTAAAGTTTCGTTGGACGATTTACTTCCAAGAACTACAGCATTAAATTATAAAAATCGTTTGTGGTGGATATTCTAATTATAGAGAAAAGTTATATTTAATCACGTTCCTTATTTATTCCTGTAAAACCACACGGGCGTGGTCGCAGGTAAAAGCTAGCTATTTTGCACATTTATTTTTTTATAAATGTTCTATATGGTGTGCGGTAGTGGTACCTTGGCGTAGGTGAGCTCGTTGCCGGCCTGCATGGTGTAGAAGGCGTGGTCGATGCCGGAGAGGCCCACGTAGGCGCCCGCCTCGCCGTACACCGCCACCTCCACGCGCTCGCCCGTGCGGTGCTTGCGGTTGTTCACCACCACTGTGAACTGCGGAGGGAAGTACCTCATTTTAAAAAATCGTGTCATGCAAAATATCTGCTTACATAATATAATATACTTTCAAGTATAACAAAATTTTATATGACCCATTTTTATATAAACAAACTTAATACTTTTATATAAATTCAAAGCAGTAATCAAAATTTAATAAAAAAATTAAAAGTTATTATTTACATTGTTGACATTAATTCCGTTGACCGGGAATGTGAGTGAATCGGCTAACACGAGCGCGCGGCGGCGATGCGCCCACACTACCAACGTGCACACAGGCGCCATTTCCGCCGACACCCCTACTGCAAACGTGCGGACACCTTCCTGTGAAATAAGATATGTTCTTTAATATCATTTTTTAAATGTTCTTTCACATTTCGAAAATGTATTTTAACGAAGTAAGAGTTGATTCTTGGTAGACGCCCCAAGAAGTGCGGCTTCGAATCCCAAAAAATATTCATCATCATTAATCGCCTATTCTTGTCTGCTGCTGGAGATAGGCCTTTCGAATGGCACCCTGCAGCTTGAAGACCACTAATCAAGCTCAAATAATACTTTTTATTATTTTACTGCAAAACAAGATTTTTTTTATCTTCACACAGTATTTCTAACGGGGAAAGCAGAGAGAATGGGGCGCCAAACGCTACGGTCTTTGTATACCTCTTACGCTTAGTCATTAACCACTTCATACATGCTCTCTGGTGGTGGTGCTCATTTTTTTTTATATAACATTATATTACATTAGGAATATAATGGTATAGATCACCACCAATAAACAGCTTATTTAGCCACAGTCTACAGAGTTTTAAAATACTCCAATAGGCATACAAAGGTATCATTTTTATTAATGGATTTAACGATTGTATATATAATTTTCTTAAGGATCTTATCACATCACAATATAACAAAACAATAGTAAAACTAAAGTTTGTTATTTAAATAATAATAAACATACCTGCATAATCTCTTGGCCACTCGTAAGTATAATTCCTTTAGACATGACAACATAATTGAACGCTTCCATATAAAAGTTGCTTTGCACGTGGAATATTGCGTACTCGCCGACCTAAACAAAATATATTTTTGATACTTAATATTAAAATTAGCAATAAACCTTAATAATTTATGTAAAAACAAAGTTCAATGTATCGAAAGAAACCCGATAGCGGAAAATTTATCCTGTAGAATTCCTCTCTATATGCGGGATATGTCTATTATAATAGTTTTACGTCTTTAATAATAGTTTAGCAGGATTATAATAGTTGTTTCAAATTATGTTTTTAAAATTGGCTTTCGCATATAGCAAGCAGGGTTATAATATTTCCCAGACACCATACAACTTTCGCCATATTTTCTTAAATGGCAAACTTCAACATTGCAATTTGTCTTGTAACCAGAGTGAGAAAATAAAAATATGTCATTCCTCGTCCTCTATTTTTCAATATTCACACACTCATAAAGTCAATAGTGAGTAAGCCAACCCTGGCGTCAGTGGTGGAGGTGGACACGCGTATGTGGTGGTGCGCGGGGCTGCGGTGCGCCACGAGGCGCGCGTCGGCGGAGGCCCGCGCGCCGCGCGCGTCTACCACCTGCGCCGACAGCCGGATGCCCGTTATGGCGTTCAGCGTCTCGCGGTAGTCCGCCGTGTTCTCTAGCTCTGGAACGTCAAACATATAGTTAGTACTATGTTAAAAATATATGCTAATTGTTAAAATATATTAAAATAGTGCTGCGCTTTGTATCAGCAGAGCTGGCAAGTGAAATTATTTAGTATCCCAAGAGGGGGCCACACAATAGTATGGTGTGGTAGAAATTACATTAACTGTATGGGATTCGTTCTTCGAGCAATCTCATAGTCTTGTATGACAAATATTATTAAGTATGTGATAAGGCCGGAACATGACCGAAATGATAGTATGCATGGTATCATTGTTTCTCATACAAGAATATTTTGCGATACTACACATTACGATCCGATAGAAAACCAACTGTGACTGACACCATAGTGTGAATTCTTCTGCTATAGTCATCAGTTTCACGCAGTATCCCGTACACTGCAGGGTAGGTAGAGGGAACCTAATTTTAAGACACTACATTCCCCGCTTTCCGTCGAATTTTGGAAGTATTACGTCTTTAGTGGCGAAACTCAATGCCGCGCTTTGCCTCGACACCAGAGCGAAGAAATAAAAATATACATTTCATTTCCTCAAGTGGGGGGGATAGAATTCACAACCGTCGCGTTACAGTCACACTCTTGTTCCCCTGGGCCATGACGGCCGATTGTATATATATTATATATAAATGTAGGAAGAATTTGTATATAATCTATATAAGTCTTGGGACAGTAAATAATTTCACTTCCCAGCTCTGGTGATACAAAGCGCAGTGTTGAGCTCTGAGCTCACTTACTGAGCAACTTATAGAGGTCCATCTTGAGATGCCACACGGCGTCGTGGCCGGGCAGCAGCGCGGGCCGCTGCAGCTCCAGCACGGCGGAGCGCCCCTCCAGCGCCGCCGTCACCGTCAGCGACGCGCCCGCCGCCTGCCACGCCGGCAGCCGCGACCCGTCGTGGTACGACACCACCATCTAACATGGCACATATTTTTTAATGAATAATGTGTTTACACGCAAAAATATCCGTAATACATTTGATGTTTACAACTTCACTTTATAGTAATAAATATTGAAAAAAAAAATACTTTAAAGTAAAAATTAAAACCGCAAAAGTATTATAGATATTTTTATGTGTATACAAGAAAACACTACAAAATTCTACACTAGGATTATATTTACTTTTAGCAATACTCAGAATAAAAAGAACAGAAAGAAAATGGAAAGAGTGAATTCTCTTACAAAATTCTGCACAATTAAGGTAGCAGAAATTTATAAAAATCTCCAAACAGAGACACTAACAACATAAACAAGCTTAAAGCGTGTATGAGAAATTCGACGTAACTTAATGAGAACCCACGAGTGGTCAAAGACAGTGAAAAGTAAGCAAGAAGTACGAGTACAAATTATGCTATGCTAAGAATTTGAAGGTTCAAATTCTTAAATCAGCTTCACACTGCATCCCGCACACAGCAGGGTAGAAAGAAGGAACCTAGTGTTAAGACACTCCGTTCCCCACTTTCTGCCGAATTCTGGAGGTACTGCGTGTTGAGTAACAGAATTCTACGCAGCGCTTTGCTTCGACACCAGAGCGAAGAAATGGAAATATAAATTTAAGTAAATATTTCATCTTCTCGAGTGGGGATCAAACCCACAACCAGTTGACAGTCACACTTTGTGCCGCTGCGCCACGACTGGCCTCGTTCAAATTCTTATGTTTTCAAAATAAGAGTATAAATACTCACATAAACATCAAACGGCATAGCAGGTTTGAACACTTGCAGTTCACCACCAAGGAAAGTAACAGATAACGAAGAATTAAATATCCTGGCAATACTGTATCCTTCTATTACTTCGTCCAGGAAAGGATCCCCCACTGAAGCTGTTATGATCACTTCCACCCCGTCTAAGGTGGGCACCAGTTGGGCGAGCTCCGACATTGGGTATTTGAAGTCGTAGGTGCCATTGAACTGAGAAAAATAAATATAATTTGTTAAATTTTCTTCATTTCTCATCCAAAACTGTTAATGCATATGGTTGTAGTTGACTCTAAAAATTTTTTTTTAATTTTATTTAATTTGCATGTTTTACTTAATATGCGTTGTTGATACAGCTTAATAATAGTGAATAAAAGAAAAATATTGTATGACAGATAGAAATAAGTTTATATATAAACATTTACCTATGTTACAAAAATGAAAAATGTATGTTTTTTATTATGGATTATTTTTATATTTATTTCTGATTCTAAATGTTTGTAAGAAAAAAAAAACAGGATTTATTAGTAAAAAAATGCCATATAATATTCGCTTATAATACTTACAAATCGTAAATACGGCAGCTGATCGTACGTCGGGTTGTTATAATAATTATAAGTAGTGGCAGTGCTGTATGTGTTGTAGTTTGGATTATTCGGGTTCAAATTCTGATTGATCAACTCCACTGGATCAGGTTTCGGCATCCAAAACGGGAACTTTTCATCCTGTCAACAAGTAGATTTGTAAGAGATTGTACATTGTATCTCGCGTATTATTAGAGAAGGCAGTGGGAAACTAATATTAAAATTACGTTCTTCAGGTTAAGCGGAGGTACTTAACTGCCGCGTTTCGTCATGTTATCACAGTGAGAAAATGAATATAATTGAATTCTCTGAGCGGGACTCGAACCTAATCTTACCTAACTGGTATTATTTTAATGTGTTTAATTTTAAACTAAACTAACTTTTAAAGTATTTAAGAGAAATTGCTACTAATACAAAAAAAAACCTATTATTTTTTTTTTATTCTTTACAAATCCCAAAACAAGATGGCCATACAAAAATACTTACAAAATTAAAGACCCTAGTGTATACTTTCTGTGGGTCATACCACCAGTCGGGGTGGTCGAGCTGGTTGGGCTGTCCGGGACGGTAGCGGCGCAGCTGTTCATCTTGAGTGGGGTACGTGGTTTCGTTGTATAAATAGGGGTTGTAGTTGGGCCGCGCTGTGAGCAGGTGGTGCTGGTCGGGGAGGGGGCGGGGGCGGTGCTGCGGCACGGGGCGCAGCGTGGCGCGCAGCGTGAGGTTGCCGCGCACGGGCGCGCCCGACGTGTAGTTGGCCATCACGCGCCCGTGGATGTGCGCGTCCGAGTTGAAGAAGAACGCCGGCATCGTCACGTTCACCTGCGACAGGGCAGCTAGCTCGTAAAGACCTCCCCTGAGGGAGACTCCACGAAAAATTTCACGAAAAAGTTACTTAATTATACATTGGTCAGATCTTGCTTAGTTGTCTTATTTTTCATCTTTCAATCATTTTAGAGAAACTACCCGTTGGGCAGTGCAACATAAAGGTCGCGTTTGATTTAAAAAACGAAACTGTACCTCAAATCTAGTCTGATAATATTCCTCCACAAGAAACTGAGCCTCTTCTATTTGTCCAAGCGCCTCCACTCGGACAGTCCACTCCCCGAATAGCGGCTGATCTGATAGCTGGTACCGCAGACTTACAGTACCGAAGTTACTCTGTAGACAAATTGACACATTACATTATTGTATTATTTAAGACCTTGGCTGTATACGCGTGTGTACGCGTTAGCTGTGGGTTCAATTTTCACGCAGGAGAATTTAATATTTAAAGTTAATCTCTATTTCGCTATGGTGAGGCAAAATGTAGCATTGAAAGAAAATAACTTAGAAGGGTTGGTAAATTTTTTTTAAGTTTTCTATTGCTTTTTTATTTTCACGCTGTATACTGCATAAAGCAGAGTAAATAAAGAGAACTTAGTGTTAAGACACTCCGTTCCTCACTTTTCACACACATTCTTCCAAACATTGTGTATTGAGTAGCTCAATGCTGCGTTTAGCCTAACCCTATCAGAACGAGGAAATGAAAATATTAGGCAGCGAACTCACAACCGTTGCACTAACAGTCACACTGTTGTGCCACTGCGCCACGACAGCTTCAATTATAATAATAAGTCGTAACTTCCCCATGCATTTTCCGTTTTACGTATTACTTCCTTTGTAATACATAAAAAAAAATATATATTTTTCGAGTCTAAAAAAATTTTTCAGTCAAAATACTAAGCAAACTTGACACTTGTATTATTATTTCACATTCACCCACCCACGTTCACCCACAGTGAGCGATTATCATTAAAAATTGAAAACATTCAACACAATAGGATCATAATTATAATACACTTCCTTTCTATAAAAGCATTGTTCATACGACTCTTTTTAAAGTCATTTATGCTAAAATAACTTTGTATAGTGTTTTGTTACTTTAAAATATTAAACTTATACATTTATGAACTGTGAGGCATTTCATACTTTTAAGTTGTGTTTTTTTTGGACTTCACATTGTATCCTGCATTTTGCACTTTAGGCAAGAGGGAGCCTAGTGTTGATACACTCCGTTCCCCACGTTTCGCCGAATTCTGGAGGTATTGCGAGTTGAGTGGCGGAACTCAACGCTGCGTTTTACGTCGACACCAGTGCGAAGATAGTGAAAATAATAAATAATTAATTCCGTCGAATGGGAATCGAACCCATAAACCTGATGCGTTTACAGGCTGGTCTCTGATCGATTATTTATAAGTCGCGAAATTTAAATATCAATATAGTATTTTTATATTATTATTGTTGATATTAAATTTTTTAAATTTGACTTCATTTTGAATTTTTTTTTTATTAATGAAGAATGAAGATGCTAGACGCTCCGATTTTGGCAAGACGTCCCGATTTTTAGGCCAAAAATTAAATGTCCCGATCGAGATAGGCATTTCCCCGCTTTTCACGGATTATTCCACGTAATGTGAAAAATCTTGTTTATTACTTTAATAATTTATTTAGTTACTAATAATTTCATAGAAAGACAAACAAGCGTTCGTAATTTGTGTAAAATTATTCGACACATTAGTTTTTCCGGTAATAAAATATTATAAATTGCTAGTTAAATATGACCGAAATGCGTCACTCCGCCGTGTTGTAACTATTTTGTTGTTAAAGTAAATTATTATACATTTACAAGTAAATTTTGATATATTAAAGTAATATAAAATTAAAAAACTAGAAAATTATACAAACTTTTGCTCTACTTGACACATCGTTATTGTTCAAGTGATAGTTACCTGTCTTGAAAGCCATCTTTTCATAATACGTCTATTGGGGTCGAGTATGAATACATCGATAGCTCTTCCGAACGCCTTCAGTTCCGTATTTATCGGAATAATTCTGAATCGCACTGAAAAGTAAAATGAAATGAAATAAAATAATAAATAGCACAGAAATAGAACTCCCATCCCACTATTTGTTTTTTTTTTTATGGTGGCGCAGTGGGACAGCGTTTAAGCTTTGGGGGTTCGATCTCCACCTAGAAAGCAATAAATTATTTTATTTTGTCGGCAGATCAGGTTTACGTTAACCCACAACCAGTCGCATTTACAGTCACATTTTGTGCCACTGCGCCACGACTGACCTCTATATTTTTATCATAATCGTAAATAAATATTAAACTAAAAACAAAAGCTATAACCCAATACAATTGTATATTAATTATAAAACGAAAGGGTAATAAAAAAAATACATTAAACATCTGGGTCGATAGTTCACTTTGAGGAATTACCAAATAGTTTAAGACTTATCTATTGATCTCTTTAGTTTAAGTGGTTAGCTTCGTGTTATACTTTAGATGTTTTATATGTATGTATACATACATATAATACTTGGAACACTTGAGAGTTCCTAAAATAAGTTATTCAACAAGTCATTAGGAACGGGTATATTTAGAATGACAGTCACTAAATCCATCATTATAAGACACTTAAATTCAAATACGAGTATATATAGCTTCACGCTTTCTTCCGCGTAGCATGTTATATTTAAGAGATGCTACACTAGACCAGTTAATATGGGCGGAACTCAACGCCGCACTTTTTCTATCAGAACAAGGAAATAAAAATATTTAATTCCCCCCGAGTGGGCATCGAATCCACTCATCTCATCAATCATCACGTTTGCAGACTCTATATTTGTGTAATAACTAAATGAAAAGAAAAAAATAATTTATTAATTAAAATGACTTCATGCTGTACAACGTGTATAGTTGGGTAGGCAGAAGAAACGTAGAGTTAAGGCATTCCATTTTCCACGCACCGCCCAAATTTCAAGACAATGCGTGTTGAGTAATGTAACTAAATGAAATGTTCTAACTTGGTACTACAGCAAAGAAATGAAAATAACTTATTCCTCGAGTGAGAATCGAACCCGTTTACAGTCTGATGCTGTGCCACAGCGTGAACACAACATCTATATCTACTTTAAAAGATATTTACCAGTCTGACTCTGCATATACACAGGTTTGTCCATCTGTATGAAAATAGTCATAAATCTCTTGGAGAATATCAGTTGTGTTTCATTGACAAACGCGCGCCCTCCGAACGGGTCGTCCAAATATAAACCTTCCACGCGGAGCCTGTAGTCGCCGGGCACTGTCGTTGCTGGTATCTAGAGTAGATTAGGGTTTATTTTTATCTAGCTTCACACTGTATCCCACATGGAGCATGGTCGGCAGAGGGACTCTAGTGTTAAGACACTCCGCTCCCCGCTTTTCGCCGAATTCTGGATTCTGAATTCTTGTCGCGAAACTCAATGCCGCGTTTTTGCTTCGACACCAGAGTGAAAAAATGAAAGTATTAAATATTTAAATTCCTCCAATGGGAATTGAAGTCGCAACCTGTCGCGTTTGCAGTCACACACTTGTGCCGCTGCGCCACTACGGCCTATATTAGTGCACAAATACTTATAAAATGTGACTTAGATATTGATAATTTTAAGGGCTCTAATTAAATGCCAGTTTTTTTTTCTTTGTAAGGGGTTGCCCTTTATAGTTAAGTTAGAATGTTACTGTAAATGTGACGGCTGTGCGTTCGAAACGTGGATGGTTGTAGAAGTGAATATTATATTTTTCATTCCCTCACTCTGGTAACAAGGCAAAGAGCGGCGTTGAGCTCCGCCACTCAACAGGCATTGTCTTGTGAATCTGGTTAATAAATACTATTTTTTATATTCAACTGCACTCTTCATTATTATAAATATGAAACCTAGCATAATCACAAGGGACTTGTTATACTTAATACAATAAATTTGTCACTTGTATGGCTTTCTATTATGAATCACATTCTTGTTTAATTTAATACACTATTATAATCTATAAACACACAATGATTGAAATCTATACTTGTATTATAAAGCTGAAAAGTCTGTTTGGTTGAACATACTAATCTCAGGAACTACTACTTCAAAATGAAAAATTTAAATTGTTTTGAAAAGTTTGTTTATCTTCCTTGGAAGATTATAGATGTGTTGCCTATTGTACCTGTAGTCAGTCAGTTACCTGAGTTAGTTATTAGATGGTCATGCTTATAGAATGTCTACAACACTTGACAATATTTGTGAAAACATAGCTATTTTTTAAGTTTTTTAAAAATTATTTTACCTTTATTTTAAAAACATTTTAAGTGAATTTTCTTCTTTTCCTGGTGTACATAAACAAAATTAAATGTATTATTTATTTATTATTACTAATACTCACCCTCATATTAAGAATCTCAGGTACACCTTCCTTTACTTTCTCATTAACATCAGCAATTTCCACTCCATTACAAGATATTGATGCTCTTATTGTCATTTGAAGTCTAGCTCTCAGTATATTTGCTGATATTTTGTAAATTTGTCCCGGCCTCACCATTTGTGAAGCTACTATGAAGTATGTGCTAAAAAATTTAATATATACTTTAAAAAGTAATACTTAATATTATAGAGATAATTAAAGAAAAGTTTATGCACTTTCACATTGTTTTTATATAGATAAGAACATAGGGGCAAGACACTTGGTTTTCTGCTTTTCACCTGAATTTGATAGATTCTGTGTTGATTGTTTAAATTTACCACTGCTCTTTGCATTGCCAGAGTTATAAAAAAAAATAATTCATTCATTTGAATGGAACACTGCCCCACATTAGCCTCATTTTATTTGCTTTGTAGTAACTAAGTTACCTTCTAGTATATATTTAATTATTTTTTTATACATAAATGACAATTGAAATATAAAAATTTACAATATGTTAAAGTTTTACTTACGCCTCATTAATAATAACACTATCATGTTCCAATTCTACACTTTTGTATGAATTGCTGTATTGGCGGCCACTATCCCATGAAGGTCTTGGTGTATTTTCTGGGCTGTACGGGTTTTGATTGTATGACGGTTCATTTCTATTATCGTATGAATATTTTTGATCTAAGTCATACTTATTTTGGTTTGCATCATATTGGTTTCTATTAGAAAACCTCTTATTTGGATCATAGGGGTTGTCATAGTATCTTGGATCATTTGTATTGCTATAATCATTTGTAGGATTTGCTGGACTTTGTTGATTATAATTAGGATAAGTATAGTCTTGTGCAAAACATAACTGCAGTAATATTGATAATGGTAATACATGCACTATGAGATTCATAGTTCAGTCTTATAGTTTCAATTTTCTGTAAAAATAATATATTGGGATTATCAATATATTAATTGTTATATATTTTTTTATATTCTATAAAATATTTTACGATACTATTTATAATTAACCTACAATTTAATATAACAGTATTTGTTTTGTTTCGAATGCCATACCAGAAATCGAAACACTAACGCCAATGTTTTATCTCAAAAATGCTAATTTTAACTGTTTCTTAAACGTGAAACACTTCCAACCGGCTCAAAACACGGTTAACACAAATTTTAATTCAATAATAACTTACTATTACTTAATCCGAAGTTAACGCCCATGGAAACGGTTCGCTTTTTGTTTCTGCAGAAAATACAATAACATCAACACAAGCACACTTAGTTGTAATTTATTTTTGAAATATGAAAATAAATATTGAATGAAGATTAGGATGTAAATAAATTGAATTACAGAAAATAAACAAGTTCGTTACACCGTCACATTACTCACTTCACACATAAAAGTATCCAACCAAAGCCAAAACTTGTTCGGCGCAGCCGCACCACGCCCGGTTAATGCCAATTTGAATTGTCATTTGACAGGTAGCAGAATTTGTAAATATTACCGGAAATTTAACGGGTATTTATATATTTATTTTCATTAAAAAACGTGGACAATATATGTTTCCATCAGAGTGTGGGATTATATTTACAATAAATAAATCAATGTGTCGTTTTACAGCGGCTAATACAATACATTCACATCATTTATTTTTACTATATGGCAACACTGATCCACTTAGTGTAAAATTAAAAATGTAACTACTTTCGATATATTAAAAGGTAGGAAGTATAGGAGGAAAGGAGAAAAAGTAATAAAAACTAAAATATTTGCTTCATATATTTATTTCATAACTTATATTCAATAATATATTGAATAAATTTATTCAAAAATTCGGCATTCCATACCAAAATTGAAATAAAAATTAAAACTTAAAGAAACTTTATAATGAAAAAGAATACCTATTGTAGAATTTACCTAATTATCTTTTCTAATATAATTTCAAGTATACTTATAAAACTTATTCAGCGTCCAGCGGTCCTTATCAAACGAGTTTTTGTGGATTTCTTTTTTTGTCAATTTCTACGAACTTTCTTAATCTTTCAGTATAAGGACTATAATATTCTAATGCGTAATAACATAAAATAACATCAATCTATTTTTTAAAAAACACATTATTTAAGGTACACAGGCTTCCGTTATTTAAAATTGCAGCTCTTCATAAATTATAATTTATTTTAATTAATTAAATATGTAAATTAAAATGTTTAATTCTTAAAAAAAATAATATCTGTGTTCAACTTATTTAATAGTGGTAATCATAGATTTTACATAAACTGCCTTATCATTTGAGCATTATTTCGATTAATTTTGGATTTTATATGTCTTAGGTAGATATCAGAACCTAATGATTGTAAAAAGGCCGTCGTTGCACAGGGACGCAACTGTAACGCGACGGTTATGGGTTCGATCCCACTCGAGGGAATGAATTATTATTTATTAATAATTTCATTTCTTCGCTCCTGCACCAAGGCAAAAGCTCGGTATTGAGGTGCGCCACTCAACACAAAATGCCTCGAACAGTTCGGCGGAAAGTGAGGAACGGAATGACTTAACCTAGGGAACCTAATTTCTCAAACTACCCTGCATTGTGCGGGATACAGCGTAAAGTTGATTTAATTTTGATTTCACATATCTTTTTGCCTGGTATTTACGCATATTACATTGTTATATACGTCGTGCATACTGCACAGTATGTTATATACTGTGCGGTACGGTTAACAAGTCATGGCCGCAAGAAAATATAAAAAAGTAAGGAAAATGATAAAATTAATCTGTACAGACCTCTACAGATAACTTCAGAACGACCACGATTTGTTGTCCGTACTGTAGTACCTGTGGTCGTAGCATAAGCTCTTAGCTACACTTACATTATCCATTTTATTACGGGCGAATCTGCGGGTAAAGGCTAGTCTCTAATAAATAAGCATTTTTATTATGAAATAATAAAAATACTAACTTTCAATACAATCACTACACGTTGATGTGTGTAATTTCCATTGCATTGTTTTGAACTTGTAGATATTGTTGAAGCCAGTCGTGGAGCATGGGCACAAGCGCGTGACTGTAACCGGGACTGGTTGTGAGTTTTATTCCCACTCGAGGAAATGGAAATGTCGAATTCCGCCACTTAACACACAATAGATGGCCATTGAATTTGAGGCCAGTCGTGGTGCAGTGGCACAAAGTGTAACTGTAAAACCGACTGGTTGTGGGTTCGATCCCCGCTCGAGGAGATGAAATATTACTTAAATTTATATTCCCCTTTCTTCGCTCTGGTGACGAGGGAAAAGCACGGCGTTGAGTTCTGCCACTCAACGCCTCCAGAATTCGGCAGAAAGTGGGGAACGGGATGTCTTATGACACTAGGTTCCCTCTGTCTACCCTGCTGTGTGCCGAATACAGCGTGAAGCTGATTTAATACACAATAGATCCAAAATTGATTGAATGGAATGTCTTAACACTTAATTCTCAGGTTCCCTGTGTCGACATTATGCGCGATCCAGAGTGAAGCTATTACAGAATGTTAAATGACCTTACACTTATTTTTTTCAAAAGACAACACGAATGTTTTCGTATATATTTTTTATTTTTAGTTTCTAAATAATGATTAACTTAGAATATATATCAGTGCGCCTACATCGAAGTAAGGCAATCATTTGTGTTTAGGTGTAATCTCTCATTGCTAATTTATTGTTTTGTAATGATCATTTATATAACTACTGAAATATTTATGTTCTACTTTATTTTGAGATAAAGTGAGTTGAACAATGCTAAACATTGAGCTGCTTTACCAGAGCAAGGAAATGAAAACAATATAAAAATCTTTGAGAAGGATAGAACCCACAACTATGGCCTCTCACACTTCCTCAAGTTATATTCTTTTTAGTTACATGCAAAAATTATAATGAAATGATTAAACGGAACAGATTATAATTATTTTAATGTTATTCGTAGCACATCTGTCCACCTTTATTTTACATTCAAACTATAAAACTCCTCGACAACATCTTCTGTCCCGCTGCTGACGAATACCTAAGTATTCTGTTATTAATAACAGATAACTTAGTGATTCTTCTCTCCCCACACAGCCTCCTCCTGACTTTTCCTCCATTTAAAGACATTGTTTAGTAGAAATATCTATATTTAAAATACAAACATTTTCCTAAGAGCACTTCCAACTTGCCATCGTAGTATGCATTATAAATTTTATTATTTATATTGTATTTCAATTATTATTTTAATAGATACAAAAAAATATTAAAGTGAACTATAGATATTCACTGGTTTATTAGAGCCATGTTTTGTTAAGGAAATTAAAGGAAGTGTACAAAATTTATAAGAATCCATATGTTATGATTTTTAGTAGAATTATTTGTTTGTTCACTAACAGATTACTGTGAAATTTTACCATATATATACATATTTGACCACAGTATCATGATTTACGTATTTAAGTCTTAAGACAATCAGTATTTTAATTTTAAATAGTCTTTTTAATGATATTTTTTGTTGTATTAAAAGTAAAATATTTTTTAATGGCAGGTGTGTGGTATATGGGATAGATTTGCCCTCTTGTTCTGTCAATTATTACAATAATAGTGTTTTAAAGTCTGCTCTTTGTATATTCTTGGGAGATTCAAATTATGTGTATGTAAGATAAATCTAAAACTACATGAAAACAAAAAGGGCATGATGGAAACTTAGATAAAAATAAGGCAAGATATTTATTATCTCCCACTGCAAGCTGATATTTTACATTATAGTGTACACAGGCACATCGACAAGGATAACAAAATAAAAAATATACTGATTGATGAAATTCTAATTAGCCACTGAATTCTCCACAAGTCAGCAGGACCTCATAAACAAAGGATTGATAAACAAACTCAAACGGTGAC
>JAATLQ010027963.1:43110-74757 GCA_013421005.1 Heliconius erato x Heliconius himera | reverse complement strand
GTAAAACCAAAGTAGATAATAAGCTAATACAAAAAATAAGCTATTCCGTAAGTCAATTGATATCTAATAAATGAGAAATCGCTCATAAAGGCAATAAATTACCTCAATTTCTATACAGCTTTGTATGTCGTTGAAGTTGCTGTAGTGCTGTCAGTACAACCACGTTCGTTAACAACCTGGACACACTGCGTTAGCTTTAAAACGATAAAAACTCATTGCAACAAATGTCTTAAATCCTGATTAAAACTGCTTTTAGTTTCTGAATCTTAAACAAATATTCGATATAAGTACGCGGTATTGTAGAGAAACCACGTGTAGGGGTACCGGTAGCGCGCGGCTTGTAGAGCGATGATACACTTTGCACTTACCTATTTGTTGTGAAACTTCTTAAACACTTAAAGCACTATTTTATAGATCGTTAACCGATCAAAAAGTTTAGAAAAATTACAAATTAGTCGTAATTTATGACGCTATGTTTGCAAGGAAGCCAGCCACCATCACTACGAATTCGTAAAAGACATATTAAGCATAGACACAATAATAAAAAAGTTTGAATGCATAGTGAAAATGGTTGCCATTGTAAAAAACGTAGGCTTACCTTTTTCATACGAGGAAAACGATAAGGCACCCATACACGGAACTTAACTTCCAAAGATGACGTCAAGTACATGGAAAATATTTTGAAACAGTAATATTTAAATTATATGATTCATGAAGTTATAAGCTGAATAGAAAAAAAATAGGCAATTGCTTTTTTATTGTTAATATTGTCTATTTTAGAAATTTAAGAAATGTCACCAGAGTTTAGACTTTGATGTTTAGCACTGAGTTTATTCATTTGTCAATTCTGTCATCACAGTTTGTGTTGTGAATTAGTATGTAGTTTTAACTTTTGTTTTAAAGTAATTAAAATCTAAGAATAAATAAATATTTAAATCAAGCTATAAATGAAATTATCTCAATTAAACAATTACTGAGTATACCTTTACTACTTGCTTATATTTATAAACATGTCAACTGAAAAAAGACCTAATAGTCCAGAAAACACTGGAGAGGGTGATGATAGCGAAGGATGGATAGGTCCCATGCCTTCAGAAGCTGCACAACCTAAACTTAAAAAACGTAAAGGTAATTGATATACCATATATTTTATTTTATTGAATAATATTGTTATACTAAACTTTAATAACCTGATGAGTTTGCTTTAGTTTTCTTTTGTTATTATAAAATTCATTTTTAACTATTTCAAAATACAGTACTGGAGTTTGAATCTCTATATCTTGAAAATTTACCATCATCTGAGACATATGAGCGCAGCTACATGCATAGAGATGTAATAACACATGTTGTAGTCACCAAAACAGATTTTGTGGTCACAGCAAGTCAAGATGGTCATTTAAAATTTTGGAAAAAACAGGTATCATTTTATTTATCACTTAAAATCAGCTTCATCTAAATTCAATTTTTTACAAAAGTGTAATGTTTATTTTATATATTCAAAATATTATATCAAGTAATAAATACTTGATAATTACATATATTTATTTTACAGCAATTATTGTGTATTTATTTACTAATAATTAGGTTTTGTTTTCAGGAAGAAGGTATAGAGTTTGTGAAACATTTCAGGTGTCATTTAGCACCTATTAGTCATGTGGCAACAAATAGTACTGGGACCTTATTATGCACTGCCTCTACTGAGAAGACTGTGAAAGTTTTTGATGTAGTTAATTTTGGTAATATATTCATGCTACCTTGAATCTTCAGCTTTATAAACTGTAAAGTTTTGCTAAGTAAGAGCTAAGACACTGTTACTGTCTCTACTAACTGTCAGAATTTGAAAGGTTCTACCACCTGGAAGAGATGAAAACTTGCTTGAGAAATTAAAACAATTCTCTCTCCCAAGCAGGGATATGCAGCATATCATACATTAATATTGAAATAAAATTAATATTTAATTTCAATATTAACGTATGATATTTATAAATTACAGTATAATTACTGTATTTATATACTATTTGTATTTTTGGAGGCAACTGAGAATATGATAATATATAGACATTATCAACAAATTATTAGAATTATTGAAACTGAAGGATTATTCCTTGGTGTCTTCTGTGTTGATGGTGATAGTTGATATAATTACAAGCTATGTACAGAAATAATAAACAAAAAATGTACACAGCTGTGTTTCTTACAAATTTAGTCGACTTAAAAAATACTGTTATTTATGCATGCATATGGTATTAAGTTTATTATGTAAGCATAGTGAACATATGCAAAACCAACCAAAACATGGTTTTTTCAATGTTTTTTGATACATTATTTTATGTATGTATATTGTATAGTAATTGAATTTCATTGTTTAAACTGTTTCAGATATGATAAACATGATATCAATTGAGTTCGAACCATACTGTGCAGAGTGGGTTCATTCTGCAGGTGATCCTATATCAGCAATAGCTATGTAAGTGTTTTTAATGTTAAAACAGAAATTGTATGACTGAAATTGTGTTTATATTATAAGACTAAGTTTATTAGCCTGTTTTTTAGTTAAAAACTTTTTGTGTTTTTTATTAGTTTAGATGTGAGCAAAACCTTGTAAAGTTAGCCTATAATTGAGAGAGAATACACATGTAAAGTTAGCCTATATTTGTTACATACTTTTCTTGTGACACTTACATTACATGCCTACATGCTGTATTGTTTCTCATTTTTCACTGCGCTTTGTCACCTTGTCGCCTTGTCCTTATTGCAAGGAAATGAAAGCTTAAATCTAAAGTTTACTGTCAGACTGTTCTTTACTTAACTCTTCTTAATATACATTTTTATATAATTTTCTAGCTCTGAAAAGAATACAAATAAAATACACATATTCGATGGCACACAAGTATCAGGGAGTCCCCTACATACATTTGAAACACATCAAAATGAAGTAGCTACAATTAAATATAATCCAATTTTCGAAGTAGCTGTCTCAGTGGACAGAGCGGGCATTGTGGAGTACTGGACTGGGCCGAAACATGAATTTAAATTTCCGAAAAGCGTTAAATTTACATCGAAATTGGACACAGATTTATTTGATTTTGTCAAAAATAAAACTTATCCAACTTCTTTGGATTTTTCACCCGATGGCAAGAAGATGGCGTCTATTAGTTTGGATAGGAAGGTTGGTCTATGTTTACTATACAGGGTGGAAGTGTAAGCACCACATTAAATGAAACCTAAGCCTAATATAAATCAGAAAAAAATAAATTCTCAAAAATGAAAAAGTTATTTTTTCAAACAAAATAAATAATAAAATCGTCGTTATAAAATAAAACGCCATTTGTAAGGACGATGCACGCACACATAAACCTATCAAAGAAACAACGCACACGCCTCATTCCGAAATCGAGTCTTACATATTGGCGATAAAGTTCAAAGTTGTTTAACCTTTAGTAGTATTTTTGTAGTAGTAAGTGTTTATGTTATTGGGATCTGTACGTAATCGCGTCACACGAAATACAGGTATGGATAAAAATCGTGAAATGAAAAAAAATCCTACGTCCAAACTGTTGAGGCATCTTGATTAATTTCTTTAGGTATAGGTTTGGAATATTTTACCTTATATGCTGTTTCCGTAAATGGAGCGCTGCCTCTTCCACCCTGTATAAAATCAAAGTATATATTTTTATTTTTTACTATTTGTATATCATTAAGTATTATTCTTACTGTTTTTTTTTTCATTTTTTGAACAAATTTAAGAAAGCAAAATTTTGCATAAAGATCGAACGCACACTTTGCCTCTACTATAAATATATTACATAATCTTAATTTTCAATGCTCTGACGTCCGCCACTCAACTCTGGAGTTCTCTTTGCCTACCTTGCTCTTTGCGATATACAGCGTGTATAGAATATTTAAAGACCAGTATACTATAAAAATCTTTTTTCTTTTTGCAGGTTCGAATTTTCCACTTCCTAACTGGTAAACTACACAAAGTACTAGATGAGAGCTTGCAGCGTTTCCAAGAGCTGCAACATCAAACACAACAGTTGCCAAACATGGAGTTTGGAAGAAGGTAAACACTTTTTACAATCCAAAAAAAAAATATTTAATTTATTTATTTATATTTAAATTTATTTAATGTTATTTGAAGTCACTTTTATCATTACAAATATTTAACATAATAATTTAACAATGTTTTCTCTTAAAATTTGAATTGAATGTGAAATTATGATAAAAAGTTTCATACAATACAAAGGTAGGTAAAAATATAATAAACCTATATGAAAGGGTATAATATAAATATATGTTTTTATTCACAGTTCGATGATACCTACAAATTTCAGTTATAATTTTGAAATATTTTAAATTGTAATAAAAAAAACACTCAAACATTTTTTTAATCTTTTTTTTTCATTCTTGCGGCGTTGAATTCCGCCACTCAACACACAATATCTCCAGAATTCGATGGAAAATGGGAGACTGAATGTCTTAACATTAGGTTTCATCGCCTACCATTTTCATTTGTAAAGGTTATAAGTTATTAAATTATACTTTTAAATATATATTTATTTTCAGAATGGCGGCAGAACGCGAATTAGAGAAATCTCACCACGCGCAACTAGCGAATATAGTGTTCGATGCGAGCGGCCATTTTGTGTTGTACGCGACGATGCTGGGCGTCAAAATGGTGAACCTGACCACCAACAGGTGTGTCGCGTTGCTAGCTAAGCCTGAGAACCTGAGGCCTCTGCAACTGGCATTATTCCAGGTATGTTTTTTTAGCTTCACATTGTGTTTTGCACATAGCAGGACAGGCAGACGGAAACTGGGGAACCTAGAGTTAAAAACCCTTCCGCTCCCCAATTACCGCCTAATTACCACCACCGCCATTGCGTGTTAAGTGGCGGCACTCAACGCCGCAAGATATGTTAACACTTTTTTATAATTTTTTAAATTTTCTTTAAAATGTTTTTTATTCCTAAATGTGGAATAACACTTTAGAAATGTTAGAAAAATTTAATAAATAGCATTCCATTTGTCAAATTGTAATTTTAAGCAATTCCCTTTGGGTTGCAGGAATATGTAAAAATTTTCCCTATAGAAATGACAACAACATAAATAAGTTGTAACAATTTTATAAGAATTTCGATGTAGGTTGATGTAAATGTAGGCTTAGTGTTGATTTCCAAGTCAAAGTCAAAGTCAAAGTCAAATAATTTTATTCAAAATAAGAATTTACATGCTTCATTTTTTGAACGTCAAATAATTTACCACCAGTTCACTATAGTTAATACCTCAGACCTGAGAAGAACCGGCGCAAGAAACTCAGCGGGACTTATTTTTTAAAATCAATTATACAAAATCACATTTCAACATTTCTGACAATGATACTTTGAAATAGACTGGAGCGAGCATTTCATTCCCAAGGCGTGTTATCATTTATATAATCATTAATTTGGTAATAACCTTTAACACACAAACGTCTTTTCACAACTCTTTTAAATTGTGATTTAGAACATTCTCGGACGTTTTCTGGGATCCTATTGTAAAAGCGTACACATTGTCCCATAAAAGAATTGCGGACCCGATGTAATCGGGTTACAAGAGGTGCAGGTTCAAATCCCTCTATATTCAAATTATTATATTAACGTCAAATATGTTAATACACATTGATTTACACACTAACTAAGCTATAGGAAGGTCTAATTGAGCTAAGTCATAATTCACAAGCTTTAACTTTATTTTTATTTTTAGCATGTCTATTAGAGGACAGTTGTGAACAGTAGGGGCACAAGCGTGTGAGACTGTAAACGCGACTGATTATGGGTTCGATTCTCACTCGAGGATACAAAATATTTAATATTTTCATTTATTCGCGTTTGTGTTAAGGCAAAGCTCAGCGTCGAGTTCTGCAATTAACAACAAGGCCTTCAGAATTTAGCGGAAAATGGAGAGCGGAGTGTCTTAACACAAGGCTCCCTCTACCTACATTTAGGATACAGCGTGAAGCCGAAGAAAAAAGTCGTTGAGATATCGAAAAGATTAATCATAATAATGAAAATGTAATTTTTTTGCAAAAAAAAAAATTGAGTGAATATTACTTTAATTCTATCAATATATTTATATTGTCACGTATAATCTCAAGTGAAACCACAGACTACCAATTTGTGGTTTAATAATTTTCCTTAACACATATTTTCCTTGTGTCAGTGTAAACAATAATAGATTTACAAAACTAGGTGATTTGTAAACAATTTGAACATCGACAAATGAAATAATAAATATATTCTTTTGACAACACAAATTATTTAGATAATAGAAAATTATAACTTTGTTAGTCGATTTTTGTAACATTGAATGTATATGTTTCCTGTTTTTCGCCAGAGTTCTAATGGCGGTTTTACGTAGCGGAACTTAACGCTACGATTGAATGCAGGACCATCGCATTTATAACAATCCAATATTTCTTTATTTAACTTGAATAAAGTGTGTTTTTTTTAACATTTCAATATAATCATTAAAAATCTAACAATGAATAAGTTACTTATCATTAAGTTAGTTATTTTACCTCTTAGAATGATAAATATTTTTAACATTTTTAAGATGCTATTTGTCACTTTATATATATGAAACATACTTTTTTGGAGGTTTTTCAAGAGGTGCGGTTTCGAATTCCGCTGCATTGAGTTTTATACCTTTCATAAAAATATGGAAAACTTCAAGATAACAAAAAAAAAACGATTTCTTTTTAATTTTCAGGGTAGAACAAATCAATCTAAAGTAGCAACTACACTTGAAATGGAAGGGTCAGAGAACCCTACTCTGTTGAATGTCAAAACCGACCCTACTTTATTCTGCACTGCATATAAAAAGAACAGGTAAAAAAGTTTTAAAGTATTATAACATATGAAGAGGCTGTCGTGGCAAAGTGTTACATCAACCAAACGTAAACATCGCGGTTGTCGGTTCTATTCCCATTGGGAGGCATGAATTATTTTAATTTCCTCAATTGCAATGTCTCGAAAATTGAGCGGTGCATGGGGAACAGAGTGTCTAGACATTAGGCCCTCTCTACCATCTTGCTGCATGCGGGTTACAGAGCGTAAAGCTATAATAAAAATAAAAAAAATACATTTTACTGTATAAATATTTTAATGTAGGAATTGAATTCATTCATCAAAATATTAAGGGTCCTAGCCAATTGAAGTTTATTATTGAGTTGATATTGATGAAAAAATCTTGTGGTCACAGTGGGGCTGTGGGGGACAGCCACTCACTGGTAAACGTGATGATAGTGAGTTCCCCACTCAGAGATTTCTTCTTTTACCATTTAAGAAGCAATTTGTCGAATTCTGGCGATGCATAAAGAACAGAGTTTAGTGCTATATGCAGCAATGTAGCTTGTCTGTAGTAAGAATATTATAAAGCTCTTAACCAAATATTTATGACTATAAAGTACAATGTGGCCTAATTAAGATTTTTTTTTATTTCCTCGAATATTTGCAGATTCTACGTGTTCTCCCGACGAAGTCCAGATGACGTGAAGAGCCCAGACGCCGACCGTGACATATTTAATGAGAAACCTTCTAAAGAAGATATTATATCTGCCACTGAAGGACAAGGTTAATATACATTATTTAGAATTATTAAAATATATAAAAAACAGTTTAAAAATAATTGAATAATACAGTAATCTCTTCCAAATATTATTTAATTGAGCTAAAATTGCTGCGATTCCCTTTTAAAATTTCTTCTTCGTTTGGACTATGGTAATATAAGTTTAACTGTGATGTACACGAGATAAGTTTTGGTTGTATAAATCCAATACGTCATATGAATCTAAGTCCCACTAGATTTCAAAAAAACATTTAACATTTTATCATAAAAAATATATTTTAGTAACAATAAGTAGATTTTATAAATATTACCTACAGAATGGGATAGGAAGATGGTGATGGGGGGGGGGGGGACCTAGTGTTAAGACACCGTTAACCACGCTTTACAAATTATTCGAGAATATGCCTTTTGTTTGGCAAAAATCACCGCAGTCAGGGGATTGATATTCTATCAATCCTCTGACTGGACGTCGAACCTGCAACCATCGCGTTTCTGATTGACACTCAACATGCGATGCTTCGAAAATTCGGCGAAAAGTAGGGATCAGAGTGACTTCATACTAGGTTCCCTCTGCCAACCCTGCTATGTGCCAGATATAGCGCGAAGCTGATAAAAAAACGAAAGAAAGTTATTTATTTGGACACACAATAGTCACAAAAATTATACAAAATAATAATAAAAAAAAAGTGCCTAATATTTTAAGATGCCACACCATGCCCTTTGGTGATACATTCACCAACTATTTTACTAACTATCTATCTTTAATTACATATAATTTAATTTCAATTAACATTTCCAGGTGTTCAACGTCTCTACGAACAAGCAATTCTACATACTTCCTTAGGAGATGTCCACATTAGGTTATTCGGCAAGGATGTGCCCCGCAGTGTGGAGAACTTCAGTGGACTCGCAAGAAACGGATACTATAATGGACATATATTTCATAGAGTTATTAAAGGTTTCATGATACAGACTGGTGATCCTACTGGTGAGTTTGTTATTTTATTATTTGTTTGTGATAGTTTCTAGTATAACAGGAAGTTAAACCTAGAAACTCATTATTTTTTGCCGAATTCTCCAGGCATTACGTGTTGAATAGTGGCACTCAACGCTTTTGCCTTGCTACTAAAGCGCCGATATCAAAATGTTAAATAATTCACTCCATTAACTCGTACCCATAACCGTCGATTATGTTACGAAACTGTGCCACAGTGCTATGACGGTCTCTAAATATTTACACACTTACAAATTAAATATAGAATTATTATAAATTGAATTATTATTTTATGACAACCAGGAACCGGCACAGGCGGAGAGAGTATATGGGGTGGAGAGTTCGCCGATGAATTCAAACCCCATCTGAAACACGATCGACCGTACACAGTTAGCATGGCCAACGCCGGCCCCAATACGAATGGAAGCCAGTTCTTTATTACTCTGGCGCCTACGGTCAGTATTTTTTTATTTTTAGCGGGGGAGGCAGAGGGTACCTAAGAGTCTAGTGTTAAGTTATTAAGTTCTCATTAAGTGTTAAGTTATTTGGTTCTCATTAAGATACTTTCGTTCCCCACTTTCCTCTGATTGATAATATTAAATATTTCATTTCTTCGAGTGGGAATCGAACTCACAACGTCATGTATCAGTCTAGATAAACTGAGTTTTGCTTTCTGACCGAACTCGAGACATTGCACGTTGCGTCGCGGAACTCAACGCCGTACTTTGTCTTACAAAAGAGAAAATAAATAAACCGTTGCTCCAAATTAAAAATCTTACTTCATCTGGTATCTAATCTATAATTCAATTATTTGTCTATTTATAAAAATTGTATATATTTTTTTGCAGCCATGGCTAGACAACAAGCACACAGTGTTCGGCCGCGTGGTCCGCGGCATGGAAGTGGTTCAGAACATTGGCAGCGCGAAAACCAACCCCAAAACCGACAAGCCTTACGACGATGTACGCGTTATATCTGTTACAGTTAAATAAGTGGAATTAGAGATGAGATGAAGTAATAAATATTTTTATGACTAGATGTTGTTTTTATACATGTTTATTAAATTTAATTATTATTATACTAGTTGATATTAGACAAAGAAAGTAAATGTATCGAAAGTTTCACAGATTTTAAAGAATAATAATAACAACTTTACTATGAATTGATAATAAAAGATGTTAGTCTTATAATATTTAAAAATATAAGGACACTAAAGCCACCTATAGGCGAGTGGCGCTTACTGAACAAACTGAAATGTTAAAGAAATATAATGTTATAGTGGACATTAAATGCTATACATTTAGGTGAACAGCGAACGATGGAGTGTATTAACACTATTTTTTCTCTGCCTAGCCAAAGCTGCAAAATACCAGATTAAGCCAAGTAAGGTAAAAAAACGTGCATTGTCCATCAACATTTAAGACCAACAGCACCATCTATTGACGAATAGTAGAAAAAGCTTTTTAAAACTGACAGTTCTGTAAAGCAGATGGCTGTAGTTACAATTTAAATGATAATATTGATATCAAATATTGAATTTTTTCTTTGTTGATATTATATATGATTATACATAATAAATATCTATTACACAAAGATAAAAGCGTTAACTATTATCGCTGATTATATCAAAGCCATAACTTTTATCAAATACCAATCACACTATCTAACCGCAATTGTAAACTTTTTTGAAAATTTATTTATTATTAAATAGTATTTCTATTGAGCAGTTACTTTATTATATACCAAAATAACTAATATAAAACTTAAAATAATTTAATCGAATTAAAAATTTTAACGTTAATATGATTTTGTACACAGCAATAAATAAAGAAACAAAAAGGGATTTTAATAATAATTTTCCTACTTCAAATTGGTGAACTTTATCTGTGTAGAGCGAGCGCGACGTATGTCTCTGTCTCGCTCGCACTCGCCGGTCGGCCGCGTCCCCCCCCCCCCGCGCGCCCCGCGCATACATTTTCTTGTAGCGCGTTGAGGCGCGGTCTCCCCGCCCTCACCTCGCCCCTTTGTAGCACCATTTCCACTGTACATAACGATTTTTGTTAAAGTTTCTAGAGACTATTGTAATATTTTTTTGAAACTTTACACTGTATTTCGCGCATAACAGGATAGACAGAGGGAACCGGGGTGTGTAGTGTTAAGACATTTAGTTCGCATTAAGATATTTCAGTTGACCACTTGTCACCAAATTTTGCAGGTATTGTGTGTTGAGTGGCGGAGCTCAACGCCGCCTTTGCCCTGTTATCAGAGCGAGAAAATGAAAATATTAAATATTTCATTTCCAAGAGTGGAAACCAAATCCACGATCTATTGTATTCACAGTCGCACTCTTGTGTCCCTGCGCCACGATTGGTGGCACCTATTCTTATATTCTTACAATTAATTTGGAGGAAATTTATGAGAAATACATTATATACGTATTTAAAATAATCCGTTAAACAAATTATATTTGAAGATTAGTAATCGTTCAACAAATTATATAAAAAAATACTTCGACATTCATCCATTTTGATCTGTCTCTAAATAAGAAGCTTAATCATAAGAATTTTATGAAAATTACAACTTGTATAAATAGTATGTAATTGTTAAGTGCTTTATTTACGTTATCGCTAGTACAATGGAAACAGGTTCCCCGATTCTCGGTAATCGCACGAAGTCGTAAACAGCCCGCTGTGGCCTCGCGTCTCGTCATACACATATCGACCAATCGCAGACGAGAACCGCGCAATATCACGTCACCGGCGACCAATCAGCGCGCGCGTTTATCACGCGATAGTTAAAAATAGCTTATCTGAGTCATGGAATAAAAGCACTGGTTGTTTCTTAACAATGTTTAGAAACAAGTGGAACGTCGACCGCGGTGGATGTACGTCGTACGTGAGAAAGTTTACTTCGTGAAGTGAGTTCAGTGCTATCGAGGAGATCGGTGCTAACACATGGTTCGGCAATCCGGCCACGGGATGGAGACCACTTTCTATGACGAGCACACCTATCCCATGAGTGGCCCCGTCGAGAGTCTCAAGAGATCCTTAACTTTGGACTTGGACTTCGGGCGAGGCGGGAAGAGGGCCCGCAACGGCCCGCCCGTCCTGTCCTCCCCCGACCTGCAGCTTCTGAAGCTGGGGTCCCCCGAGCTCGAGAAGCTCATTATGCAGAACGGCATGATCACAACAGCGACACCAACACCCGGCGGCGCCGTGCTGTTCCCCGCCGTAGCGCCCACGGAGGAGCAGGAGATGTACGCGCGGCCCTTCGTGGAGGCGCTGGACAAGCTGCACCACAACGAGCCGGCGCCGCTGGGCCCCGGGCCCGGGCGCCGAGTGTACGCCGACCTGGACCGGCCGCTGGACCGGTACCCCACGCCCGTGGTGAAGGACGAGCCGCAGACCGTGCCCAGCGCCGCCAGCTCGCCGCCGATGTCGCCCATCGACATGGACTCGCAGGAGAGGATCAAGTTGGAGCGCAAGCGGCAGCGGAACCGAGTGGCCGCCTCCAAGTGCCGGCGGCGCAAGCTCGAGCGCATCTCCAAGCTGGAGGAGAAGGTGAAGCTGCTGAAGGGCGAGAACGCGGAGCTGGCGCAGATGGTGGTGAAGCTGAAGGACCACGTCTCGCGGCTCAAGCAGCAGGTGCTGGAGCACGCCAACGGCGGCTGCCACATCGACGCGCACTTCTGATCGCCGCGCGCCGCCGCCCCCCACATTCCATGCTAGTCGCGCCCGCGAGGACGCAGCATACAAAGCGATTTGTGATCTTAATTTTACCGTGTAATATATAGTTAACTGTAGTGTGTAAGGTGAAGCTACGACGGATGCTGTGATGTTTGAGAGGTCACGAGTGCCAGCGCCGGGCCTCCCGGGCCCCGGGGCGCCGGGGCTCCGGGGCCGCCGGCCGGAGGATGTACTTAGAGAGCGAGTCGCAGGACTGGCTGCCATTGTAAGTCGCAGTTATGATTTTCCTCGTATCAGTATTGCGTTGTCTCATTTAGAATAGTGTAGAAACTAGAAAGGATAATCGTCCGACGTCACTCGACTGCAGACCGGCCGAGGCTGAGGCGGCGTTGCCAGCTCTCCGGCGAATTTCCCGTTCCGGCGGTGTTGCCGTCCCGCTGCGGCTCGCGTCACAAGCGTTCGCCCGCGACCCGCCGTGGACGTAACCTTTGCAAATACATATTTTTTGCAGTTTCATTGCAACATAAATATGGAAAACATCGTTATATATGATAATAAGGGACACGCGCCCGCGCCGAGCTGGCAACGACGCGCGACGTCGCACAACACAAGTCACGAGCGGATGTTCTGTTAATTAAAATTCCGCCTGCGCCGCCCTCGCGGAATGGCGGCCATGTGTTCGACACTCGGCTGTCGGACGTTCCGAATCACGTTTTGTTGCACAAGGTTAACCTTTTTTCATTATAATAATGGCGCCTCGACGCCTGACGGACCCGTCACGCCCGACGGCAGATGCTGTGCTTGCGCGAGAGACTGCCAGAGGCCAGAGTGAAAGACGGGAGTGTTGCGAGATGAATGTGTCTCAGTAAGTCGGTACTGACCCGGTGCTCTTTAAAGGTCTTGTAACGTGAGGCCGTCCGATTAAAAATTGTGATGAACGAATGAATGCCCGAGAGTGTAAGAGTGCGATGTATTTATTAGTGAGAATGTTTATTTTCTAGGATCTAGTAGCAATCTCGAGTGCCTACGCTTTGTAAACTAAAGCCTATAACTGTTTTATTGTTTTTGTTACCATTAAATGTGCTACAGTGAGCTCGTACTGTGCTGTACCATTGTCTTCTTTAGATATTGTAAGTTATATTATACCAATTAACAAGTTGAATTGTTATAGACTATGAGGTGCCCGCCGTCGGTTTGTGTTATATTAAATATATGAGTGCGAGTATGTACCTAAAAGGACGTGCAACGGCGGGTTCACCTTTTTTTTGTATTATTTTTATACAAAATGATTCTTCTGAATGTTAACAATAATTTGTAAGTAAAGATAAAAACAGTTATACTAAAATAATATATTTTTATGAATTTAACAAAGAATATTGTTTTATACTGAATACGTATTGTATGATAAAACTGAGTGGAGAGAAAATAAATTATGAAGATTATTATACCATTATATATTCTCTTTTATTTTTCAACTAATTACACTGTATAAATATCCCATAACCCATTAATTACCAGTAATTTGTAATCATTTGCAAGTGCTTAAGCAAATTAAGCTCACCACGATAAATGAAAAGATATTTTGAATAACAAACAAAAGTAATAATAACATAATATATAATAAAATATAACGTATTTTATAAAGTTTATCACCAATAACACTTTACAAAGTTACAAACCGCCCCTTTTGAATATTTGGGGGAGTGTTAACTGCAAAATGCACTTGGATAATAAACAAATATCCTTATGCAATATACATAAATATTGAATATACTGAAATAACGCCAATAAATTAGAAAACTGTAACACTCAAGCCATATTCTTATGATACAAAAGCATTTGTGTACCTTCTTATTATGTAAGGTGAGAATATAAACAAAGAATTATCATTTTAGTGATAACAAACGTAATATGACCGACATAAAAATAACTATTACATAAATACAAGTATCGAACGGTAAGCCTGTCACATCTGACTCACAATCACTAGAAATAAGTGATGTAGTGTAGTGGTGGCACAGATAAATTATATTCTAAAAATAGTTTTTAAGCGAAAAATTGCATTGGATTCAGAGTTTATGTTGTTTATGTTTTTTTTAAATCATAAATCGTACCATTCTTAAAATTGGACCAAGGACAGAAATATAAAGTTTTCACTAAGTAGAATCTGCAATGTACACGTCAGATATATTCGAACTGAATTATATTGAGTTAATAACGGTAAATAATAACAGTTACGTATGATAAACAATAATTATTATGTTTTATAAGATAATAGTGTTCGAATGAGGTAAAAAATGACAATCATGAAAACAAAGGCGACGAAGGTCAAGAGACGGTGATTTGAGACTTAAGCGGAAATGCGAATTCAGTGTTGACATATTATGGACGCTGAACCTTTACAAAAAGATAATAGTTTTTTTGTTATTTTTCTTTCCTATATTCGGTATGAATTGAATTAAACCTGTAAACAGAAAAATTATAAAAAAATGTAAGACCTTATGAACTATATATTTCTTATGATTTTACTATTAACAGTGTAATCAAAAAGTGTAAAATTTTACAATAAATTTTACTCTATTTCTCGTACTAGGACAGGTAGAGGAACCTATTGAGCGTGTTAAATGGTGGAATTAAATACCTTCATCTTTACCCTAAGTCGAACCGGAACCCCCTACGATCACGTTTCTCAATATCTCTATCCACTTACACCACTCTCTATCTACTATAAGTACCGTAAAAAGTAATAAGACTATTATCATTGAACATGTTTGACAATCCCAATTTATGCATATAATACATATTCACAGATCGCTATACCACTATAGCTATGTATCTATATACAATGACGTATGTCAGCACACAAGTCCACGCTCCGCCATACGACACCTATTTACAAACAGAACATTACATACAATGTTGTTTTAAATGTAAACTTTGATGTTATTAAAACATATTCATAACTCGTTATAAAAGCAAGCAATAAATTGGATTTAATCTAGACTGGTAGCGAAGCGAACGTATAAGTTATTAAGTATTTATGGGTCGTTGTGTTTTGAGCAATCAAGTCTAAAGCTAGTCAGTGACCTATTTGATAATGGTGTGATTACTTTGAAACAAGATCGCATTAGGGTTTTAATAAAACTAAGTTTTTACATAAATAGGTATTAGTATTCTATTAATATATTGATAATATTGAGGCCTAAGTGTGGCTGTAAAATCGACTGGTTGTGGGTTTGATCCCCACTCGAGGAGATGAAATATTTACTTAAATTTATATTTCCATTTCTTCGCTCTGGTGTCGAGGCAAAGCGCGGCATTGAGTTCTGCCACTCATCACGCAATGCCTCCAGAATCCGGCAGAAAGTGGGTAACGGAGTGTCTTAACACTAGGTGCCCTCTGCCTACCCTGCTGTGTGCGGGATACAGCGTGAAGCTGATTTATTTTAATTATTTAATTTATATTTTCATTTCTTCGCTCTAGTGTCGAGGTTAAGCGCGGCAGAAAGTGGGGAACGAAGTGTCTTAACACTAGGTTCCCTCTGCCTACCCCGCTGTGTGCGGGATACAGCGTGAAACTGATTTATTCTATTAATATAATGTGAATGATTGACGCTATTCATGGCGTAGGGACACAGCGCGCCACTGTAAACGCGACAGGTTGTGGGTTCAATTCCAGAGAAATGAGATGATGTCTCTTGCTCTGGTCACGGTCTCATCACACACATTTAATATTTTCAGTTACCTCGCTCTAGTAGCGGGACATAGCGCGGCATTGAGTTCAACCACTCAACACACAATGCCTAGAGTATTCGACAGAAGTGACTTAATGGGAACGGAGTGTTTAAACACTTGGTACCCAGATTCCCTCTGTCTACCCTGCTGTGTGCTCTTGACTTATTGTCCTATGTCTTCTAGGTGGGGCAGAGGGCCTCAACAGTGCTCCGCCATTGCGCTGTGTTCTGACCAATTCGCTTCGTCTTAGACCACGTTAGCCCAATTGCCTACAATCCCGCTGCCACTGAACCTGCCTGATGACTCTGTTTTTTTCTTTGTGGTGTCCATTCCATGTGAGGAGTGGCTTTTTAAGTTAATTTAATTAAAAATAAAATACCAAGCCTATTTTAATACATGTCTAAGATCTTTACTAAAATGAAAAATATACTACAATACTACTTAAAAATATTATAAAAACATAACGAGATTATTGGACGGCCCCTTTTACATATATGAATTTAGAACAAAAAAGAATATACTAAATATAACTTTAAAGCGCTTTGCAAAAACGACTAAAAGTCATAGACTATTAGATATTTTAAAAATAATAAATTAATAGTAAGATTAATTTCGAAGAATCAGTAGCGTCCTAACACAATTTGTTATAATTGGTTTTGTTGGATAGTAATTGCGAAATCCGAACAAACCTCAAAATAACGTCAGAGATAAATATAGATAACATTAAGAAATATTTTTATTTAATTTAAGACACAGGATGTTATGATTATAAAAAGTTTAAACGCTCTAACGCTAAAGGATATATCTGCATCTACAAACGTACATAAAATATATCTAAATAAAACGTCAAACACATTGTTTAAAAGAAATATTTAACAATATATTATATATATATATATATATATATATATATATATATATATATATATATATATATATATATATAAATTTAAAAAGAAATATAATTTCACTATTATTTTAAAAATTGGATATGGTCCAAAGTACCTAGAAGTAACACGGTGTGCGGTCGGCCTTAGTGATATTCTGACTCATGTGGTGAAAAAAAAACTACCGTGACAATGTGTGAACAGAAACTAATGGGCACCGCCTTAGAGGACATTGTTGAAAGATATTTTATTGTTTTCAAACGTTATTTCCGAGAAAAACACCCTTTTGTATACTGCTGTTGACAGTCTTATTCTTTTTCTGTTTTACAACAAGAACTGTAACGCTACTTGTAATATAAACTTTTGAACAAATATATTTTCATCTCTAATGTCATATAATTAATATGTATAATATTACACGCGATAACAAAATTATACAGCAGATAATCCGGCATCCGCAATTTTTTTTATCACTAACGAAAATAAATATCAAATAAATTTTTAATTAAAAATATGTGTACATAATCTGTGATAACAATTTTCAATGTGACGTTTAGAAATCAATTGGCGCGCATCCAGCACCGCACGCGCAGTTACCGATAAAATAAATCTTTGAGATTCATTACAACCATTCTGATGTCGCTCACCGTATAAATAGATTATGTAACGGCACACTTATGGACTCGATGTGTTACGAAATATAACTGTTTAACCTTACATTAGTTAACGAACATTTAAGTAAGTAACGTTAATTATATTTGTTGTGTGGAAAATCCGGTAAATATCCTAATTAGTTTTGAGAAATCAAGGAAACAGGCATATTTGTTTGTTTAATTACTTGTTTAAAATCATTATCATTATTAATATTAATTATATCTTTGTTGATTATATTTACAACATATATGTTTGTAATACTATAGTCATATATTTAATATAATATTAATAATAAAACATGTTAAGAACATGCTTTCTACATTTTTATTGTGTATCGAGCCGATTTATTTCATACCCATATTAGGTGGACTTTACCAAATATTTGTATCGCGCCATTTTGTAAGTAACAACAATATTGATTATATGTAATTCTATAGTCATTAGAAATGGAGACTCCAAATTTCAGCTCAGACGGACACTGAGAAGTGGGTCAAATTAAGCTTGCAAGATTTAACATACACTAACAACAAGCATATTTACACGGCAAGATGAATAAAAACTTGTAAAAATAAAACAAAAATATTTAAATGATTTTATTGTAAAAGAATAGTATCTATAATAATATCAGTAGATAAAAAACTAAAAGATAAAACATAATTAGCACAAGTCAACGCACCTGTCCCCTCGCCGATCTAGGACATTGATCTAACTAAAAGAAAATAGTAGCCAGTTGAATTGTTTATTTCAAGCTTAAGCAAAACCTGAAAAAATATTTAGAAAATTTTATATACGCATTTAAATAAATAATAAAAACAAAATATATAAAATGTTAAATGTTAAAGGAAAAAACAAAGCAATAATATATTTTCCAGCAAACAATTTTGGGTTTTACCAGTAAACCTCGACTTTCTACGGGTTTCACAACGCAACGCAATCACGGAAAGCGACTCCTGCGCGGCTGACACACTTTCTTTCATTGTTTACACGTTTTAGTATCGCCAAGCTATCAATACCTATACTTAATGTTTAAATACAAAGATATAGACAACTAACAGTTATGTTAAACACACTGTGGAAAAGTAAGTAAGGTCTAAGTGATGGTGGGTTTATTTCTTGATCAATAAATTGACATTTATTTTTAAACGTTAAAAAACATTATTTCCTGAAGGAAAGTCGTGGCGCAGTAGCACAAGCGTGTGACTGTAAACATAACAGGTTGTACGTTTGATTCCCACTTAAGGAATATTTAATATTTTCATTTCTTCACTTCTTCACCGCAGCGTTGAGCTCCGCCTCTTAACACGCAATTCCTCCAGAATTTGGCGGAAAGTGGAGACCGGAGTGTCTTAACGTAAGACTCCGTCTTCCTACCCTGATACATGCGGGACACAGCGTGAAGCTAAGAAAAAAATAGACTACTGTAAGTTATAGTTATGAGACACACAGTGGAAAACTAAGAAAGGTCTGTAGGTTCATTTCTCGATCAATGAATTAATATTATTCATTTATAAATAGTTCATATATAAATAAATATTTATAAGTATTATTTCCTGATACAACATTGCGTTGGTTGCAGTCACCTAAAATGGAATCGACGGGGAGTAATTGGAGTAAGTTTTTATTTGCGAGAGATAAGGCGAAAAAAAAAAGATATAAATATATTTTTTGAAAAAATCACAAAAATTGATATTAGAAAAATGGTCTAGTTGTAAAGTCGTAACAAAATGCTATAACAGATAAAAACTAGAGTCCTAGCGAAGTCGAGTGAAAGGCTACCGACCAATAGTAAATATTACTGGTATACCTAGTAACTAATGCTTATCTGTTACGGATAACTTGAGAATAGAAATATAATATCATTTATTTATCTAACCCTACATTAACATTAGATAAAATTAATTCAAATTTAAAAGCACTTGTGCATATACTCGTATGTATGATGTATATGACGACACAATGAAATCCTTAAATGTCTTTTATCCTGCCATACTTATATACTTAATACTAGAGTTTGTTTGATTGAACATGCTAATCTCGGGAACTACTGCTTCAAATTTAAAAAAATATTTTGTGTTTGTTAGTCTATTTATCGAAGAAGGCTATATATAGGTTATATTAAAACGCATTTATTGTTTTTAATTATTTCTATTTCACGAAGCTAGTGTTCCGTACAAAAATTGCAGGTCTCGAGTTCTTTCTTTTTCCAGGTCGTTTTCCAGGAGGTGCGGGATCTTAACAGACAGACAGACGGACGGCAACAAAGTGATCTTATAAGGGTTCCTAGTTTCTTAAAGGTACGAAATTCTAAAAACTGTTTTTAAAAAGTAGTAAACATTTAGATTTTTTTTAACTATGTATTCAGATTCAATAAATCTGATAAGGTCGACTTTCCATGCCTTTATATCAGTGTGTATTGTATTTTTGTCTACCTGTAGGCATTACATTAGTCTTCTCCATATATTATTTATTATTAGTATTTTATACTAATAAAAAAATAATAACTAAATACAACAATTCATTCTCATAAACAAACGTTAAAAATATCAAATTAATGTCCAGCACCCGCTTAGTCCTTGACACTGTGTTACAAACAATTGATAATTTACTTTATAAATAGATTTACTGCGAGTTTTGTGCGGCTAATTTATCAACTTATAAACTATTATTTCCTTAAAAATTCGTGATTTTACAGCCACAATAAAGTGCAATTAAATATTATGTTTTAGTTTTACGCTTTATCCCGCATATCCCGGTAACGAAAAGAGATAATCAGTCAAGTATTAACATACTCCGTTTCCTGGATTCCGCTTAATTTTCCAAGCAGTTTTTTTTTACCAGGGGAAGGAAATAAAAGCTTAGAAAAAATAATTACAGTCAGATTTTTTTTATATATGTTTCTTTTTTTTTAATCGTTCCTAATAAGAACAAGCAACTTCCGTTGCCCACTTTGCCGAATTCTGGGGGCATTTCTGGAGTGGGAATCGAAACCCGAATGTGTGACGTTTACACATTTAACATGTGTTTCGACTGGCCTCATACAAATGTACTTAAACATGGTTTAACAAATGCTTAAAATACAATAACCACAAAAACTAATATATTTCCTAAGTATTTTCACTACTAATTTAACATTGAACAACACGCTAAAAACAATAAAAATATAAATAATAAAATATCATGAAAAACGAGACAATACTAAAAAAACTATTTTCCGTTAGAAAACGATTTCCTTTATTCAGTCGCGTCCGTATCAGCGAAGAATCTTTCTTTGTTCAAAGACAAAGAAAACTTATACGTGCGCGTACGCATGTGTGTCTTGTGTGTGTAGTAATCGTGTTATAATATTTATGAGTGTGTGTGTGTAACCCGCTTGATTAGTTCGTTACGTTTTTGGTACAAAGAAATGTTGCAATTAGTTATACCTACTGTTGTAATGTAAGCGTGTTGCGTTCCACTTTAATTTGAATAAAAACTGAGAAAATATTAAATGGCTACTTATAATGAACGTTAGTTTTTGTCTTTGTACTTTTCAATGACAAAAAATTAGTACCTAGCTATTATTTTAGCTTCACGCTGTATCACTCACATAGCAAGGTAGGCAGAGGGAACCTAGGAATATGGTGTTATGACACTCGGTTCTGAAGAAGTATCTTAACTTCTGTTTCCCACTTTCCGTCGAATTCTAAAAGCATTTAGCTTGCTGAAAACCAAAATCAAAATGTTATTTTAATTAGTCCATTAAAAGCACTTTTGGATCGTCAAACTACGTAGGTATTTCAGTAGTGTCAGTTCTTCAGAATGCTACCACCGGCTCGGAAGGCACTTCTGCTGAGATGAGACGGCTTAATGCTAAAAAAATAGATACCTATTTAGAGGTGTTGCGCATACTAGTGGTATCGGAGTTGGCACTAAACACGATGGGTCTCTTTGGAGAAAATTGGCTATTAAAGTTCCTAAAATGAGCCGCGGTGTTGAGTTACGCCATTCAACGAATGTCTTTAAATGGAACAGAACTCTCGACACAAAATACAATCCTTGGCGCACACTACACAGTCAGTATAGATTAAACGTGAAGACAAATAACATGTGCTTTATTACAATAATTTCTTGGCATACTGCCTTCACAGTTTGACAAAATGAATATAAAAATTATTATATTAAACAACTATAAAAGTTACAATATGTTGAATATATAAATTAAAAATTAGCTTCACGCTGTATCCCGCACACAGCAGGGTAGGCAGAGAGAACTTAGTGTTAAGACACTCCGTTCCCCACTTTCTGCCGAATTCTGGAGGCATTGCGTGTTGAGTGGCAGAACTCAACGCCGCGCTTTGCCTCGACACCAGAGCGAAGAAAAGGAAATATAAATTTAAGTAAATATTTCATCTCCTCGAGTGGGGATCGAACCCACAACCAGTCGGTTTTGCAGTCACACCTCGTGCCGCTGCGCCACGACCGGCCTCATGTTGAATATATCTTACTTCGAAAATCTTAAAACCCCAATAAAATAAGATACGACTTACAATAAAAAGCAATAGTAACAAAACCCATACGCCTGTATCGTATATGGTCGAAGTCAATGACTCCGCCGAAAATATTCGAGGAAAGAATGGGGGACATCACTCATTGTCGAGGGCTGCGCCCGCACTGTACAGCCATGTTCATATTCTAATTTGATATTTTATGTCAATTTTAATTACAGTACTTATTCAATATAATTTTCGTTTCCGTTAATAATTAAAATATATTTTTTATTATGTGGAAGCCAGCTGTGGTGCAGAGGCACAAGCGTGTGTGTGTGGTAAGCGCGACAGGTTATGGATTCGATTCCGATTCGGAGCATTAAAATACTTAATATTTCCATTTCTTCGTCTAATCACCAAAATCCTCGGCGGAAAATGGGGGAACGGAGGTGGTAGATAATAGGTTCTCTGGTTCTCTCTGCGTACTCTGCTATACGTGGAATACTAATAATGTAAATATAATGAAGCAAAAAAAATATTTCGATTCTTTAACAAATAAGTTGTTCTATTGTGTTCTTTCATTATGGCGTTCCGAATGTGCTAGTTAAGCACTAATCGCTTCGCCAATATCACGTTATACGGAGGACACACGAAGAAGGTTATATGGTTAAAAAATAAATAATCAAAATAAGTAGCGAACACCTGATGGAAATATTTCTATATTTTAATTTAATTGAGTAGTTTCTAAGTAGATAGAGCAATAAATTGACACACAAATAAAAATGTTATGATTATATAAAGAAAAATCTAGAACTCTTGACCTCATCACGTTATGTTGTATATTGTGTTGTATGTATTTTTTTTTACTGGGTTTTTAAACCAAAAAAGAACAAAATATCATATTAACTTCTTATTTCGTCTTATTCGTTTCGTTTAATTTATAAAATTAGTAATGTAATTATTTGTTTAGTGACGCTCTAGTAAAATTTTTCTTGGCTTAGTATGTTTAGTTTTGCTAGTAATGGTGTCATGTGTGAGAACTTTGATGTGAGAGCCTAATAATTAATTACAAAACCATGTGTTGGTTTTTGGTAATAAATTAAAAAATATGTAAGTAGATGAACTATGTAATAGAATTCCTTAAATATATACTAAAATTATATTAATCTGTTACTAGCTCGTAACTGAAAAATATTTTATTTTGATTACCTATAGTATGTTCACAAAAATATGTATTTTATAAAATGCATAATATATAATTAACAGTAGAATCATAAAATAATTGAAAGAAATACAAAGTTAAAATATATAAAATCGCATTTAAATTTATACGATTTTTTTATAGGATGCTAAAAGAGGAAACTCTATAAAAAGCCAGACAAGATTTATCGTCAATTGTCCAAAGAACAATGTCAATTTTGACACTTCAATATGAGTTGGACGTAGCTGTTTTACATACAATCGTGCAAAACCATCCATTTGTGACTGACTTTAAAACGCAAAAAAAAACCTAATTATAATATTTGTATAAAATTTCAAGAATAACATTAAAAATAAGTTTATTTTTTCAAATACTTTTAAAACTATAAACCTTTTTTTTATTTTCGTGGCGTTGAGTTCTGCCACTCAATACGCAATGCCTCTAGAATTCGGCAGAAAGTGGGAAACGGAGTGTCTTAACACTAGGTTTTGCTTTGCCTACCTTGCTGTGTGCGGGATACAGCGTGAAGCTGATAAAAAAAGGAAGGACATAAGATAACTTTTATGAAAAATAAATAAAAACATAAATTATCCTTTGGCTATAATATAAAAACAAGCTTAAGCAAGCTAGTATTTCTATAAAATAGTGTCGTCTAAACAGTCCCGTGATATCTTACCTACTACATACATACATACATACTCGTATATTATGATGATGGCGCGGAGTGACGACCCGGCCATTCAACCTGACGACACCCGCCCAGCAGTCGATTTGGGTAATAACCGTAGTTACCGTCAAAAATGTAATTGAATGGAATTGAAGCTGCTATTGTAGTCATCAAATTAAAATTATTTCTCTCAAATTATTTCTTTAATGGAAGTTAAGTAAGGGAAATATGGTTTTTTTTATTAAACTTTTAATAATTTTATTACTATCTTTATATTATTATGTTGTACAAATACGAGTACATATTACTTTCCACTCATTTAAAATTGCATTAGATAAAAAGAGGGAAGTAAGGAAAATCAGAAAATGGACTTTATCTTGGCTAGAAGTACCTCATATGTTAATATGATTAATATTTTTTTATTTTTTCTTCTGTTAATTAAGTTTATCATGATTCAAAATTCGTTTATTTTTCTTTTTGAATGTAACCAACCAACAAACAACCATATTTATAATATTTTACAATTTAAACAATGCTTAAGTCCCTCACTATTAACTTAACTAATCTAAATGGAGTTTCTTTAAGCCCATATCTAAAATACATAATGTCCAATAGATTTACTTAGTTTACGATACAGCTACAATCTACTCCATGAAATGAAGTCAAGGCGAAGCTGAAAATTGTTCGGTGATTATATTTTTGATTTTCATTAATTTTTTATTTTCGTTTCTATTTCTTGATATACTCAGCTCGGCCTTCAGACGTATGTTTTTAATGTAGGAAGTAGGTACACAAATGCTGCGAGACGAAATCAGTGCTACGTACAAAAATACAGCTTCAGGCTGTATCCCACACATAGTAGCGTAGGCAGAGGGAACCTAGTGTTAAGACACTCCATTCCTTATTTTCCGCCGATTTTTTAAGGCATTGCGTGGTTTTTTTTTATTAATATTACTTAGCACTACAGCCACTTGATCCGTACCCTTTTTCCCGACTGCTAAGGAAGGGTTATGTTTTTCGCGCGTATCTTGTATGTATGTAATATTCTTTATTACCTCATATCTCCAGAACCGCTGGACGGATTTAAACAATTGAGGTATCGTTAGATTTATCATAGCAGCCCAAGTGTTCTTTGATAGGTGAAGTTAAAAAAACTCAATCATGGATGTGAAAAAAAAAAAAAAGTGAAAAAAAAAATTAGTTTCGAATACCACAATATGGGTCTCAAATTCAAGAGCTTACTACGAGGATTTCAAAAAGGTATATCATGATTATGATTACCATAATGAATTCTAACAAAAAAGTGGAAAATAAAAAATTATTTGTAAAAACAAAAACCCCGACTGCATAAATCTAAAAAGAAAATAAACAAGTCCAATAGTTTATTAGGATTAACAGTCGGGACCTATAAGTAATTCTTCAATCAATAAAATCTTCACCAGGAACCCCGCATAATTTAAAGAGGTCCCGACTATTAATCCTAATAAGCTATTGGACTTGTTTATTTTCTTTTTAGATTTATGCAGTCGGGGTTTTTGTTTTTACAAATATTTTTTTATTTACTTTATTATTATACCTAATTTCCTTATCAAATATATTAATAACATTATTACGTTTACATACAATTAATACCTATAATAAGAAAATTAATGTTTAACTTTACATGTGGTGTCAAGTTCTTCTCGGTAAGGCGCTAAGGCGTCTTGAGATGAAAATGTTAATGACTTTAGACCAAGTAATTGTTGCAATGTTAAAAAAAAACACAATAGACATTGCGTGTTGAGTGGCGTAACTCAACGCCGGGCTTTTGCCTTGTTGCCAGAAAGAAAAAAATGAAAATATTAACAAATAATAATTAATTCCCTCGAAAGGGATTAACCTAGTGTAATATATAAAATAAATAAATAAATCTTCTTATAAATATTTTTACAATTGTAACTAGTACCGAGTTCCTGGTATTAGCAAACTCAATTAAATACTAAAAAAAAAAAAAACTTGAGGTCAGTTGTGTCGCAGGGGCACAAAGTGTGATTGTAAAATCGACTGGTTGTGGGTTCGATCTCCACTCTAGGAGATGAAATATTTATTTACATTTATATTTTCATTTCTTTGCTCTTGTGTCGAAGCAAAGCGCGCCGTGCGAAAGCGTGGCGAGTCCCGCCACTCAACACGCAATGCCAGAACCCGGCGTGAAGTGGGGAACGGAGTGTCTTAACAGAGTGAAGCTGACTTAATTGTATTTTTTTTAAATAATCTTACTTCTATTAAGTAATTTAATCTTATATTACGCCCTCGTATCATTTCATTTTTAAAATAGTCATCACAAAATAAAATAAGAGTGTAATAATATGTGTAATAATATAAACAATTTTTTTATATCAATAGATTACACCGTCTTAATGGTGGTAAAAAAACAATGTTTTTCTTTATATCTTGACGAATGGTTTATACGATTAATAATTAATATATTTAATCTTGTTATGATTATTTGTAAAATTTTCAATTTTAGTGTTTATGTTACAGCATTTTTTACTGGAAATAAAGTATTCCAGGTTTTTTTTTCAACAGAAACTAATAATTTTATGATATTAAAACAGCTTATCAGTAAGTATACCTATCTATAAAATCTGCATAGATTATTTGGTTATTAATATTAATCTATTTATGAAACTTAGTTGAAAATCCCAAGCTGTGTGTGAAACCGTGTTTGTATGTTATATCTTATCATTCTGCTATCTGATAGATTTAATACCCACGTTGCAGCTTGGGCCGTTTACATCGGCTCTCGGTGATTACTTGAATTCTTAATATTTTACAAAATGGGTGGCCGTTTAATAATATATCCTGTGATATTTTTTGTATATTTCGTGTATATAAAATTTGCTTCACGGTGTACCCTGCTATATCTTATATAGGATAGGAGGGTAGACAGAAGGAATCTAATCTTAGGACACTCCATTACGTTTTTTGAAGGCTTAAGTTAACTTAAGCCGTCAAAAAACAATACAAAGTAATAATTAATACAAGGTATACTATTAGTACTCCCACAGTAGTAGACGTACCGTAAGTATATATATAAAAAATTAAATTAGCTTCACGCTGTATCCCGCACACAGCAGGGTAGGCAGAGGGAACCTAGTGTTAAGGCACTCCGTTCCCCACTTTCTGCCGAATTCTGGAGGCATTACGTGTTGAGTGGCAGAACTCAACGCCACGCTTAACCTCGACACCAGAGCGAAGAAATGGAAATATAAATTTAAGTAAATATTTCATCTCCTTGAGTGGGAATCGAACCCACAACCAGTCGGTTTTGCAGTCACACCTCGTGCCGCTGCGCCACGACCGGCCTAATATTATATAAAAAAATATATATAATAGATATATTATTTTAAAATTATTTTTTTACTTACATATTATTCTAATTCTAATGTTATTTTTATTTCAATGTAAAAAAAATCTCATTGTTAACATACTTTATGCAAATAAATTATAAAAGTAAAGAATAATGTGATTTTTTGTATTGTTTTCTTGTCTTTGCACTACACTATTTCTTATCTTTGGATTCTTTTATCTTTATCTTTAAGCACTTCCCGCCCACAAAGTGATAAGGTAGGTTAGCGGAACCCAACGACGCACGTTTTCTAACCAAAATAAGAAAATATGTACGTCGTTTTTCCTAAAGGGAAATGAAACCACAAGTATCGTTTACATATGATCATGATTCGACCCCCATCTAAAGTTTATACATCATGCTAATATTATAAATGTGAATGTAAGTATGTTTGTCCTCGCAGAAACTGCTCAACCGATTATCATGAAACTTTGTACACATATTCTTAGAGGAATTAAGGACACATAGGAAACTTTACAATATATATATATATTAAAAAAAATCTTTGGCTCTAATATTAAAATAAGATTAAGCGAACGAAGCCGCGTTTGAGTATGTAGAATGTATATACATATATAAAACTCTTCCAGTACTGACTTACTGGGAGACAACAACAGCCAAATACCGGAATTTGATTTGTATGTTCCTTGGAGTGTAGGGGACTATGAGAAAGAGCATTTCCTAAATCATTAAACTTTTAAGTTTTAGAAACTATATAGTTTAATTTTCTTACTATGTGAATAAAATTTCAATAAAATATCCAATCTTTAAATTTATGTCCAATTTATTAGTAAAAACACAACTGGACGTATTCAAACAATTACAAGGGAAATGTTTGTAGAGAGCGATCACCTCTTGACCTCTGCAGCGCGTCAAGGGCGATGCCTTTTTGTCGTTTAAATTTGTGGTTAGTTCTACGTTTTTTTATTTGACTGAAACATTATAAAATATACTTATTATTAGGATATGTTTGAGATTTTTTTATTATTTCATATTTTTTCTTTTGTGTTTTATTAGTAAAAAAAGTACAGGTAAAAACAATAAAAACTCAAGAAACAGTTAAATTGTAATATTCATCATGATTATCTAATAAAGAAGATATGACTGAAATGTCTCCGTTTCCCGCACATAGCAGGGTAGGCAAAGGGAACCTTTGAACCTTTTAAGACACTTCTGTTCCCCACTTTTCGCCGAATTCTGGAAGCATTACGGGTTGACTGGCAGAATTCTACGCTGCGCATTGCCTCGATACTAGATAAATGAAATTAGAATATTTCATTTCCTACTGTGGGAATCGAACCCACAACCTGTCGCGTTAACAGTCAAACGCTTGTACCCCAGCGCCTGACCTCAATTTTATTTCAAAGCAAAATGTTTAAAAATATAAAATATATATTTACATTTACATTTGTAAGAAACTTCGAACTTTAAAGTAACTTTTATTTCAATATTTACCGCTACAAGACGTTTTCGCGTTTCGCAATAAAGAAGACGATTGCGAATATGTAATTGTACTGGGTGTCCTTAACGGGAAGACGCGTGGGCGGCGTCGAACGAACCTGCTCAGCTTTCTCTGCCATTTTTGTTTGCTAATTTTTATTATAAGCAAAAAATTTTATAACACTCATAGAATATAAATAAAACTACTTTTTGCTGAGTTTTGCCGCCTCTGCTTTTACTTTATACGTATTTAATGTCGATATGTCAGATTGTTTTTTTTTCTTTATGGCAATGAGTATTATTGAAATCAAAGTGAAATAAAAATGGCAAAACATTTTTTTATATAAAATGTAAATACTAGGTGCCATTATTACAATTTTATATAGTTTTTAAACACATTTTTATTTATGTTGGTAAATTGATTTGAAAAAGAACAGTTATAGGCTTGTGCCAATGTGCACAATTTTACTTGCGTAAGTTGTGTTCTATAATTTTATATGAATGCTTTTGTCAACTTTTTTTTATTTTTTTCTACAAACTCTTATTTGGTAATTATATTTAAATTAAGCATGAGAGACCCATGGAAAGAAGTATGATCAGTATCAAAAGACAAGAACAATAAGAAACAAATCCTTACAAAAATAGACCAACTAAAATTAAGTTGGATACACTAAGGAAGTAAAAAGTAAAAATCCAAAAGTTCCATTCATCACTTTGCGCCAAATTCTCGAGGCATTGCATGTTAAATGCAGAACTCAACGCCGAAATATAACGCCAAATGAATGACTTAAACATATTAATCAATAATCTTTATTTAATATTTACTTTTATATACACATACTTTTTCTATTTAAACAATGTAAAATGAAACAAAAGCCATCATATAGCACCGTGTACGAGTGAGAAATAGAAATACAAATAGCGCAGAGTCAACATTTTCCACGAACACCACGTTATCCGATTATATTGCAAGATACTGCCTACTTTCCGGTATTTCATGTTCATTCAAGATATAATGAGGAAGTTACCTATTTACTCAGAACTGTGTAGTATATGATAATTGTGATTTTTTTTTTCTATATGATTTTCCGTATTTAGAATACCAAAGTACGATATTTTTTAATGTTATGTTAATTATGATTCACGTTACGTATTAATTTTTGATAGCTTTTTATCAGTTTTTAGTATTAAAAAAGAGTTTTTAAGGAAAAACTGTTTAAAATAGGTATTTTTAAGTGAAAATGAAATTGGAGTCCGTCAAGTCACGGCAGAGCGTCCGACTGTAAATACGACAGTTGTGGGTTCGATTCCATTTGCGGATAGTTATATGCTGATAATTAATTTCATTTGTTTGTTCCGCACGTTCCGTTGTTATGGAGGCATTCCGTGCTGAGTGGCGGAACTCAACGCCGCGCTTTGCCTCGACGCCAGAGCGAAGAAATGAAAATATAAATGTAAATAAATTTGTGTCTCTGCGTCACGACTGGCCTCAATACTACAGCCTAAAGCATACAATAATAAAAAAAAACAAAAAACAAAGAAAGAAAATATTTGTTGTTTTGTTAATTGCATTTTCTTCAAAATAATAAATTTATAGTTCAACGTGTAACATTTAAAATAATGTTACATTATTTTGTTTCTACTGTATAAAGTCATTATGATTATGATAAAATAATAATAATATTAAAGTAGTAAATAGATAACTAAACTAAGACATTCGGTTGTAGTCTGTCACAAGAACAAGAGATTGTGCAAGGCTGTAGAATGGGGCCGTTTCCGAGACAGCCAGACACTGTTAAATTTCGTAAATTTTAACCTATAAATAAGAATAACACGTGTCTTTATCAAAGAACAGTAAAATCTTGTATACATCTATGCTAAAATGTATAGAAATAAATATAACATTTATATATTTTTATTTAATTTTCTTTTAACATATCTTCTGCCTTCTATTACTACTTTTGATCATAGAATAATCTTCTTCAGTTACTAAAAGTTTATTCTTAAGTAATTTATTATAAGACATACTTATTTGTGCCAAGGCCAGTAGTGACGTTTGTGCCCCACAAGCGTGCGACTGTAAGCGAGATAGGTTGTAGGTTCGATTCCCAATCATGGGAATGAAATATTGAATATTTTCATTTCCTCGTTGTGATCCTTCGATGTTATGTCGTGTTGAGTTTCGCCACTCAACATGCAATACCTATAGAATTCGGCGGAAGTGTTTTAATGAATACGGAGTGTCTTAATACTGTCTTCCAAGTTTCTCTTGCTTAGACTGCTCTGTCCTTAAATCTTATTTTTTATTTCACACGTCTCACGTACATAATTATGTTGCGGTGTAGAACTTGTCAAGATTTTAGGCATTAGTAGGTACTAATCTTAGCTTAGGTTCTTTGTAGAGTTGTGCAATATCATGTTTAGACTATCCATTTAAGGAACACATTCATAGGAATATTTTTTAAGATTATTATGTAATATTATGTTGAGAGAGAGAGAGAGGGAGAGAGAGATATTAATAATACTTTCAATTATAAATAAATTAAATTATAAAACATAAAAAAATTAAGAAATATAAAGAGAAACTTTTGTATATAATCATAATATCATAAATTGAAGTAATTAAACAATTAACATAAATATTTATTGGACAGTTACGTAGGCTGCAATTGGAGGGTCAAGAAAATACGATTTTTACATCTTAAAATTATATTAATAAAATTATTAATTAAAGTACATTAATTTTATCTAAAACTAAACTATATCTAAGACTACTGCCTTCAATGTTGGAAGAACAGTAATCTGTTTAAACCTAAATTAATCTAACTTATATATAATTGTTATATAATATTGAACCTAAACCTAACTAAATCTAACTTAACCTACGACTTAATTACTCCACGATGGAATAATAAGTG
>JAATLQ010027963.1:0-43010 GCA_013421005.1 Heliconius erato x Heliconius himera | reverse complement strand
TTTAATCTCGAACGTAAAGTATGGAACGTGCAAACAAAAATGCGGTCACTTCCGGAACCACTTTTAAAATATCAGTCTTTAGTAAGATTAATTAAACTAAATAAAAAAGAAAAGACTACTATAATAAATATATATAAATGACTCATGATTTATAGAAACTGCTTGCTTGGACGCTGGTAATCTATTTAAATTTTACTGTAAATAAAATTTTACATCTAAAATCTAAAATGTACTTAGAGGGCAATAGGTTATAAAAAATCTCTAAATTAACGAACACAGATGTATAGTATCCTCGAGTGGGAATCGAACTCACAACCTGTCGCGTTTCCGGGCGTTTACTCGCATGTTCTTTCTTCGCATGAGTTTCTGCGCCACGACTTCTTATAACATAAGCATAAACAAGTTAAATATTAAAATGTATTATTTTTATACGCAAACGTACATTCTAGTTAAACTATAGTTAAAACGAAGCGTTTTCATGACGCAAGGATTTTGAGAGCATATTTCGATATAAATACGGAGAGATGGTTGTTGATTGATTATAACATTTTAAGTGAAACATTTTAGGTGAAAAGTAAGAAAGATTTTCTTTAATTGTTAAAACATTTTTAAAGTTTTATTTAAGTTATTCCACATTTAGGAAAGAATATTTTTTGTTAAAATGTGTCAATTAAAAAGTTATACTTATTAAGAGAACGTATAAAAATTCGAACGTAGCGGGATTTGAATGTGCGACTCTTGGAACACTCCAACCTCCTTCGACGGTGAGGCACGTGCACAAAACCGCTACGTAAAATTCTTATACGGTTTCTAAATAAGTATTTCTTTAATTGACGAGGCTAGTCGTGGCGCAGAGGTATAAAGTGTGACTGCAAAATTGACTGGTTGTGGGTTCGATCCCCACACGAGGATATGAAATATTTATTTTAATTTATATTTTAATTTCTTCGCTCTGGTATCGAGGCAAAGCGTGGAGTTGAGTTCCGCCACTCAACACGCAATGCCTCCAGACTTTGGCGGAAAGTGAGGAATGTAGTGTGCGGAATACAGCGTGAAGCTGATTTAATTGTCAAATGTGAGTAAATTAAATATTAAATAACAATTCGCGCTTCTTGGAATTCGTTGAAGTGCTCTTATTTTTATGCATGTATTGTATGCAGTTATTTCGAACTTTTTCAACTCTTAATGGATGCCTAATAAAATAGCAAAAGTATTAAAAATCACGCGAAGAAAGTGACAGGAAGCTGCTAGCAGCTTATATAATTGGTAGATTATCCAATTTAAGATGTTTAATGGGATTCATGTTTTTTAGAAACTAGATTAAAAATGTTATACAACTTCATAAACGCATAAGATGTGCGTCCTACTTTACTTTATATTTCACTTTTACCATAACCTAAAAATATTATTAAAAAAAACGAGAACCTAATGTTAGAACTCAATTTCCACTTTCAGCCCAATTTTTAGAACTAAAGAAAGCGCTTTTTCTTTTTACGAATGAGTATAGTCCAGCGCAGTGCTGCTGCGCCACTGCGACCTCAACAAATTAAATTTATAAAAATATAATAAAAAGGCATAATACATTTTCAGTGTTCCGTACCTTTGAAGAAAAAAAGGAACCCTTACAGCACTTTCTGGTCCGTCCGTCTGTCTGTCTGTCGAGCGCTTTTATCTCAAGAGCGCTTGGAGATATCGAGTTGAATTTCAAACCATATACTTAAATTTACTACATTTGTGGTTAAATCCTAAAAAATGAATAGTCTTTAAAGGGGTGCAAAATTTGGTATTAAAGCCAGTCAGTCAGTCAGCAAGGTAGTTCAAGTGAGGTATCAGATGAAACGACTATAGCTAAGCTTAAATTTCAGAAAAAACTTAAAACCTTAAATTTTTTGTACGGAACCGTCGGTGGGCGAGCCCGATTTGCGCTTGTTTTACATAATGTTAATATGATGTTAAGACTTTAACATTTTAACTACACATAAGAGTATAAACGAATATAATAACAGTAAATATTAGAATGTATCTTCGTATTTCCAAGCAAAACCGGGTCACATCATTAACTATTATAGTATTTTATATATATGAACATGTCTGTCTGTATATTGCGAGCTCAGTTCGTGACACGGGCGACATTGTCCTTTCCTCAGTGGGTCAAGGCGCAAAGGCCGCGCCCGCGTGTGCTTTAATTTTACTATCTGCTAACATTTATATTATAATGAAATTACTATAAATTTACGTTTATTTAGTACGACGATCGTCGCGGTGTAAGGGCACAAAGATGATACTATAACGCGACGGTTGGGGGTTCTATCGCCACTTGGGGGAAAGAATTATTATTTATTATTATTTTCATATCTACGCTCTGGCGCGCGGCGTTGAGTTTCGCCATTCAACACGCAATGCCTGGAAAAATTCGACGGAATGTGAGGAACGGAGTGTCTTAATAATAGGTTCCCTTTGCCTGGATAGGATGAGGCATTACCTGTTAAATGGCGGAACTCAACACAAAAAAAAAACTATGATAGTCTTATCTTATCAATAGCATCTATTATATTTCTTTAACTAGAACTTTCTACATCCAATACATTGTTTAAACGACTGGTTCAATTTTTCTTATCTATTTGCCTATAACAAGCTGTAAGTTTAGTGGACACCGCAACTCCTAAACAAATATGTCTGACTCACGCTATATCCTACAACGTTTAATTTACATACAACTATTATTATAACAACCTTATTTTATAATAATAAGGTCTATTTTCGTGTTTAAAATTATTATTCAATTGTATTTAGTTTTGGTTTTCGTTTCTAAATTGCAATTTGTATCGCTTGACCCATTTGTTGGACTCCCCAGTGTGTTGCCGTAATGTTGATGCTGAACTAATCGATAAGTAATTGCTTGCTATAATTATGTAAAATATGTAGTGTAATAATATTTTTTTAAGGTTATTAATAAAACCATTGTAATATAAATTAAAGAGAACAAGCAAAGAGAACCGATGGGCATTGGGACGAAAAGGTCGAGTGGCGGACGACGCTCGGTGGGCAGGGGCTCCACCAGGTCGATCTGGTCTAGGTAGCAGGAAGGGACTGGATGTAGGCACCGCAGGACCGATCGGCGTAGAGATCCTTGGTGTAGGCCTATGCCCAACAGTGGACGTCGAAAGGCTGATATTATCAATATAACTTAGGTTCGCCGTGGATTCATTACTTTTATAGAATACGTGAAATGAATATCTCCATAGACAAAAACACAGTTTGCTGTATTAAAGCTTTATCCCGCATATAGCAGATATATGGTATACAGTATATAGAATATAATGGCCAAATCAATGAAACATATGGAACGTTTCATTGAGTGTTGAGTAGCGGAAGTTAACGTCGTGCTCTGTCTATTCAGGATGGGGAGGTGCATTTGTCCGTCACAGTGGGATTCCAACCTACAACCATTATGTTTACATTAAGCTGTCAAGTCCCACTGCGACACGATGATCTATATCCATATTAACCTACTATAATTAAACAAATAAATATAAAAATCTGGGATGTATCATGATAATTGCGGGATACAGCGTGAAGCTAAAAAAATATAAAAATGACAGAAAATATATCCTGGATTTACTGTCCCTGTCTCACATGAATCAAAATAAAAAGAAAAAAAAATAAAACAAGTAAAACAATCTTTATAAAATTTATTTTCATACTTGAGCATAATAAGGAACTATGAATATAAATAACTATTTAAAAATTTAAAATTAAATTTTTACATTACAATATAAATAAAAAATCGTGATTATACAATATCAGACATGTTTTATTTCCTGTTCCTTACAAAAATAGTATTACACAAGAACATTAATCATTTACAAGGATGGAAACTGTTTACTCTATAGACTGTTAGACATTTGTATCAAAATTCACGAACTATAAACAACGCGTTGAGACCAGTAGTGGCGCACGGGCACAAAGTGTGACTGTAAACGCAACTGGTTGTAGGTTCGATCTCCTCTCCACGAAATTAAATATTTATTTAAATTTATATTTCCATTTCTTCGCTCTGGTGTCGAGGTAAAAAGCGGCGTTGAGTTATGCCAGTCAACACACAATGCCTCCAGAATTTGGCGGAAAATGGGGAACGGAATGTCTTAGCACTAGGTTGCCTCTGCCTACCCTGCTGTGTGCAGGATAAAGCGTGAAGCAGATTGAATTAGGATAAGGCGTGAAGCAGATTTCAAAGCAGATTTGACTGGCAAAACTCAACGCCGCGTTTTGCCATGACACCAGAGCTGTTTATTGTTTTCCTTCAGATAGTTGTTAAGTGCGACGCTATGACGATCATTTCAGTAAAATAGTTTTACTTTAATTAAATAGTATTTATACAGCTTGCTACCTACTTGATCAACAATTTTATTTTAATTATTTTATGCATTTAAAATAATAAAAATATGAAAAGTACCTATACAATTTACAAATATGATATGTAAAAATATCATATTATTGATTTTTAGTACCTTGATATAGAGATATTATATACCTTTGAAATAACTTAAATAAATACCTTGTATAAAGTCGTATTCATAATTACGACTTAAGTACACAGTATACTTAAATAGTAAAATAGACCATCTATTATAATTTTTATTCCAAAAAATTATATACTAATGTTCAGAACATGCAAAAGTATATTTATTACCTTAACAGGTAACATAGACTAGACTACATAGACTATTAAAATAGACTATTATAGACAAACATAGACTATTAAAATAGTATTATTTTTTAAAATGTTAAACATGATACAAGACTCCATAAGAAATATTACATAACATAATCTACAATGTAGATTCCTAATGCTTCGTTAGATGTCAAAATTAATCATAGACAAGGAAAACAATGTTCACTGCTCAAGGTGAGGCCGCGTATAAATATATTACAAGCAAACACAACAAAGTAGGTACAGCATCTGCTTTAATATATTTTAAAGCAAAATAGATTTTTCACTATAAACGAACGTCAATTTTTTAAATGTTTTAGTATTTGTTGTCCACAAATATATTTCTTTAAATATTCATATATATGATATGGCCCTTAACTTTATGAAATTGTTTTAACTGTAACTGACTTAGAATAAATTTAAAAAGGGCGAAAACGAAAATAATTTAAACACAGCCAGCCTCCCTCAGTGGGATTGCTAACTAATCACAACATAGCTTGCAAAATTAGTCACTTCACTTCTTTAAATTATTTTTATTATTTAGTTATCATCCTCCAAATAGTGCCAAACAAGCCTTAGTTTTTTAACAATTTTAAGGAGGGACAGAAATTTATTATAGTCAAGTTCTATGATTTTCACAATTACTATACATTTTAAATTAAAATATTTGACGTACAATATTAAATATATGCAATTAAACCGGTAAAATAGTTTAATTTAAAATTGATCAACAGCTTCACGCTGTATTCCACACACAGCAGGACAGAGGGAACCTAGTGTTAAGACACTCCGTTCCCCACTTTTCGCCGGGTTCTGGAGACTGGAAAATGAAAATATAAATGTAAATAAATAGATCGAACACACAACCAGTCGATTTTACAGTCACACTTTGTGCCTCTGCGCTACGATTGGCCTCAAAAAATTAATTATAGTTACTTTAAATCGCAAACATGGCAATGGTGTTCACATTTTGTCGTAACATCATGTCAGCGTCGTGCCAGTTCGATAATTAAGTCACTAAAATTACTATAGTACTATGTGTACAAGATTTAACACCATATCATTATAAGTCAAGGTATTGAACGCAGGATCGTGAGTTTCGGTTTTGTTCTGTCATTGCATCAAGCAAAATGTTAAATTAATTTAACGCCCTATTTTTAAAGATTTTAATAAATATTAAAATTTAAAATATTTTTATATATGTTTAAAACTAGACGCGGCTTCGCACGTTTGAATTCACTTTTTTATATGAATTTTAACTATTGTTTCTCTATTTAAATTAATAATTTTTACGAAAAAATGGAACAAACATCCATCCTCACAAAATTTGACATTTTTAATATTTTAAGTAATAGTAGAATTTAGTAGGATATTCTTTTTTATGTTGAAGATGGACAAAGTAAGTTTCTGCCAGCTAACATTAATTGTTAGCACTCAGTGGTGGACAATAGTGACGTACTACACTAGGTTCCTAGGTTTTGTAATAGTTAATTAAAATACGTAAAATACATGATAGTATTAGATCTTTAGTAACGAAATATTTAATAATAATAGTTCTTAAATCCAGCTTCAGTGTAAGACACTCCGTTCTCCACTTACCACCGATTTTTTTTAAATTTGTGTGTTGAGTGGCGAAACCTAACATCGCGCTTGGTACCAGAACAAAGAAATGAAAATATTAATAAATTATAAATAATTCTCTCGAGTGAAATCGAACGAACAACCGTCGCGTTTAGAGGCCCACGCTTGTGCCCCTGTGCCACGACGACTTCAATTTTCTTATATCTAAAATAATACGCTTTAAATAAATAAGTTTTATCAAATTATTAGCATAAATAAATCTATAAAGCGGTTATAAATAGCGCGCCTTATCTGAAGAAACACTAAGGTTGTGTTTACTCAAATTGGTAAAAACATGCTAATTTATTTAGCATTGACTCTAGGTAAATAGCATTTACACAGATTCTTTGAAAACAGATGCGGTCGATTCATTGTTTTTGTTGATTTTTGTTTTTAAAAACAGGTATTATTAACGATTTATATATAATGATTTATTTCGTCTTAAAACTTTAAAATTATATAAAAGATGGCAGTGGAATCAATGGTAACAATGTGAAATATATAATATTTTTTTTAAGTTTCACGTTACTTCGCATATAGTAGGACAGGTCGAGGGAACCGGTGAACCTAGATATATAGACACTTCCACTTTCCACATTTGCCGCCGATTTCTCGAGTCATGGCGTTGAAAGGTTTAAATATTAAATATTTCATTTCCCCGAGTGGGAATCGAACCCACAATCAATGCGTTCACTGTCGCACGCTTGTGCTCCACCCCACGGTGGCCTTTAATTTTATGTCTAAAAATATTTACGTATAAATGATCTAAAAATATGTGTTTATGCGTAAAAAGTACTACTTGGGTATTTGACGTTTTATTTTTTTTAACTCACTTAAATATGTTCACAATTTAGGTAATTGTGTTGATATTTAGTTAGTTTAGTGAGCTATTTTTATGACGAAAAAACCAATAAATAATAAGCTCTTTTAGTGAATTAAGCCCAGTCCTTAATGGTCTTCTTTTCTAAAATATTTTTATTGAGGTTACTTTGCCGCGTACCGCCATTTCCATTTAGTATAACTTTTGACTCGGGCTACGACGTTAGTTTAATTTTTAATCTTAAAACATACCTACAATTTTTTTTATAAAAAAACATAAACCTTTTCACGTACAACACACGGCCGTGTCCAAGGCACAGCCACCAATTTTTTATAGACGTATGTATAAAAAATTAAAGAAATATAAAGGTTAAAGAAGTTTTTAAACAATATAAAACCTCATCCAGTCGTAGCGTAGGTATATGTTCAGTTATAATGTAAGTAACCGAATGCAGATTTTGAGGAACGCAAGGCGCTAATGGCTTTGGCAATTTCATATTTAACTGTTATTTAAAAATGTCTGCACAAGTTCGTTGTTATATATGTCGATTTTGTTTTTATTTTAACGCATCCTCTGGACTTAGCTGTGTAGAATGTTATTTCGTATTATACTTTTATTTATTTGAGCTTTATACCGCTCTCATATAGGTAGGCAGAGGAAATCTAGATTTAAAACCTTCAGTGTGTGGGAGACACATCATTCAATTTCCGACACTAGGAAATCGAATCCCTAATCATCATTAAAGTAAGATAGCATGCTACGCCGCTGTGCCACGAAGGACTCATATAATATGATGATATAGTAGAAATATATAAATATACAATTGGAATTCTGTGTGGAGATGCCTAGCTCAGTTACTTGGACACAAAATAAAAACATCTTATAGCTTCATTAAAAAAATGTTATTAAATATTTTCTTTTATTTAATATGAACAGATCCATTTTATGTTTTACGTGTATGCACATATATGTTTTATAAATATGTCACAACAACCTTGAAAAAGAGGTAAAATTATGAAATGTTGATATAGTAAAAAAATTGCATAACATTTCATAAAATGTGATTACAGCATGTGAAAATTACGGCTTCTTACAGTATTATCATAATTTTCCATGAAATACGATTAATACATTTTGACAGCCACACTCTCAGACATCAATTATGGTTTAATTGATGTTAAGGTACAAAATAGAGGGCCGTAGCTTGGTGGCGCAGTGGTATGGCGACTGACCGTAAACGCGAAGGTTATGAGTCCGATTCCATTTCCATATGGTACTGTATACGAAGCGCGGCGTTGAATTCCGCCATAAAACCCGAAATTTCTAGAAAATTGGAGCACATTGGAGTGTCTTAACACTAGCTTCCCTCTGGCTACCCTGCTATGAGTAAAAAAGCGTGAGGTTGCTAAAAAGTTACAAATACATAAACATACATATACATATTTAATTTAATTTTTGATTTTTTCAATTCTTCGCTCTGGTGCCGTAGTAAAGTATTATGTTTAGTTCTGCCACTTAAAACGCAAATCGAAATGTCACTAGAATTCGACGGAAAATGAGTAACATATCCTTAGGTTCCCTCTGCCTACCCGGCTATATACGGGATACACCGTGAAGCTGAAAAAAAAAAATTCCTTTTCCTACACTTTAAAACATGTTTATACAAGTTAATTTATTTTTCGAATAATATCGAAATGCATTTCGTGTATTCGTGCCCTCCAAAGCAGAAAGTGTGCTTAAAGGTGAACAAGGTCAAAGATACGAGTACGTCTTGTAAGAAACCTGTAGTTTTTAAATGAAATTGCGTCGTATATTGGAAAAAAATCAACGCAATACAAACTTGTTTAATGTGTTTTTACTATTTTTTTTTTTCACTTTTTCTTTATTTATTCTACTATTTACTAGAGACTCATCAAATGTGGCTTCGCTCGCCTGTACTTATTTTTATATTATAGCCTAAGCATATATTTTTTTAAATAAAAAGAGCATCCTATGTTTTTTTTATACCCTTAAGAATATGTGTACAAAGTTTTATGATAATCGATTATGTAGTTTTGGTGTGAAAGCGTAACAAACTAACTTGCATTCACATTTGTAATATTAATTTTAAAAAGTTTTTTTAAAAGTAACTTAAAGTTCACTGTTGATTTATGATGTATCATGGAGATATCTAAAAAACTATATTTCTAAGTCTAGATGTGTATGTAGTATTACCTAAAATGTAATATTGAGAAAAATCGATATTTGTAAATGAGTGGAAATGAAGAACGGATTGATAATAAATCATTAGGTAAAGAAATTATATTCAACTCAATAAATTAGAAACAGTTAAAAAAAAATTACCTTAATGAGATTAAGATAATTTGAAATTTCAAATTGACACGCATCTTTTGCCGTTTTTTTTTTTAAAATAAAATTAAAATTAGCTTCACGCTATATCCCGCACACAGCAGGGTAGGCAGAGGGAACCTAGTGTTAAGACATTCCGTTCCCCACTTTCTGCCGAATTCTGGAGGAATTGCGTGTTGAGTGGCAGAACTCAACGCCGCGCTTAACCTCGACACCAGAGCGAAGAAATGGAAATATAAATTTAAGTAAATATTTCATCTCCTCGAGTGGGGATCGAACCCACAACCAGTCGGTTTTGCAGTCACACCTCGTGCCACTGCGCCACGACCGGCCTCAACTTTTTTTTTTTTTTCGACTGGACTTAATGCTGTTGACCTGGAATAGTCTTGACAGCGTCACCGGGCTGGGAGGGGCGAGTGTAGCTCGCCCCTGAAATCTTTTGCCGTTTTACGCCGTTTCTTACATAGCAATGTAAGCAGGAAGAACCTGGTATCAAGACGTTGAATATTGAGTGACGGAGCTCAGCGCCTTGCTTTATCTTATCATAGTCGTAGAAAATTAAAAAGAATCTCTCGATACGCCCATGACCATAGGTCTCAAAATATTTCGTTCAGCGGTATCGCGTATTCGCGTTTACATTACGGTCAACGAGTCGTGACCGCTCTGAAGTTAGATTTTCCGAGGTATTGCGCATTCGATAATAAAAAGATCAGTATAAGTAACTTAAAGTAAGAAAAATCGTAAAATCAAACCCGCGCAGCTATTTTTCAACTTCATGACAGCCACGACTCGTTGACCGTACTGTACCACTGAGCCAATACGGTCTTTGACATATATGATGTACAAACATAATAGAATGTATGATGTAAACATACAAACGTCTTAAGTAAACTACTCTTAAGTATTTCAATGTTACCTTCATAAACGACTTTTACTTTTCACATTTTATAACGAAAACACACGTTGTTAAAATATTTCTTTTACCAAAGCAACAAATTGTTCAAACGTATAATTAATTTATAAGCGATTTTACACTTTATTACAATGTCTTGGAGTATATTTTGTATTGACATTAAATAAATAATTTCAAAAACCCAATGATGAGTCAGCTTCTTAGAAGTAAAGAATCTACTCCGTCTCCATCCGGTACATTTCGTAGTAAGATTCCGGTAGTAAATTGACCTGTTTTTTTTCTTTTTTATGGACTTAAATGGATATTTTTTTATGAGAATACTTCTATAGATATTTTTTAATATTTTTAAAGTGTTATTCCACACTTAGGAAACAAAAATACTATTAAGAAAACATATAAAAATTTGGACGTAGCGGAACTCGAACTCGCGCCTCCTGGAAACCGACTAGGCGCACTGACCACTAAGCCATACGTTCTCAACGATGAGAATGGAGTAAAATTTTGCAGAATAATAATTATTATAGAATTCCTAAAATATAGTTAATATTAATACATATATTAAAATCAAACGAAATATAAATAAACAAAATGTACATAAATTTATAACGCAACCATTCCGATAAAATAACTTACATATATTATTTACTTTTCGTATTCAATTTCCTCACGATTTTCCTGCATATTTTGTGCAATATTATTAAAATATTTAAATGAAAATAAACCTAAATACTCAAACCGTAGAATATATTTTCAATTGTAATATTAAAACTACTATGTTGCTAACATTATTTAACCACAGTGGTTTTTTTTATATACATATTTATATAAACATATAAACGTTAGTTCTACTGATAGAGTACGTGAGATACCGCACGACTCTACAGTTAGATGTAAGGTAACGATTGAAGGAAACTTCCTTTATTTCTAATATATTTACTATGTTTAATTCAGATTAGGTAAGACAAAGAATGATGAAAGAATGGCAAAAAAGATTTATGATGGAGAAGTGAGTGGTAAGAGAAGTAGGGGGAGACCTCGGTTGACCTTCGAAAACACAGTATCAGATATACTGGACGAAGGTCACGTAAAAAGCATGAGGATCCACCGGAGACCATGTATGAAGAAGTTGATGTCAGTGGACGACGCGAAAGAGATACGTAGAGACAGTAACGTTTAGCGCGACGTTCTCTCTGACTACTCCGCTAGGAATAAAGCGTGAAGTTAGTATAGTATAGTATAATTCAGATTAGAATTTAATAATCTATACCTATAATAAAATCCTAACTATTGAGGTAATAAATCGTGACTATGTCAATAAATGCAACATAGAATTTAATATAATACATAGAAAGATTTTTTTTTTTCAGTTTCACGCTGTATCCCGCACACAGCAGGTAGAGGGGACCTTTATTCTTAATTTACCACTGAATTCTGGAGGCATTGCGTGTTGAGTCACATAGAAAGATATTGTTAAAAAATTGTATGTACATGGAAGGTTTATAAGAAAAAAAATATTGGTGGCATTTAACAATGCTAGAACTCAAAACAATGATTTTTTACTTTTGTATTAAGTTTGTCGGCTTTTCTGCTTATTTGTTTGTTTGTTTGTGTGTTTGTGCACGCTTATCTTAGAAACGGCATTACCGATTTTTATGCAGTTTCACTATTGTACTTTCCTTATCACTTAGTGTCTCCTTTTATTTAAATAAGTTCATAAATAAAAATTAGTTCTGACAATTTAAACTATATTGTTTGATAAAATAATTATTTTTTTAAATTCAGTTTTCAATGTATGGAAATTGTTTTTAAAATGATAGTTTTAATCACGAAACTCATTTAAATAACAAAATAAATTTCGCTAGTGATAAATTATAATTTATTACTAGCGACCCTAGACTAGACCGACCCTATTTCTTGGACTTATGTGGTGTACCACTCATTACGCAATGTTCCGAAAATTATATAGAAAATGAGAAACGGATTGTCTCTCTCTACAATAGAAGCGTGATGTGAATTTGTTTCATTTTTATTGTTACCCTTATTGTTGCTTTTTTGTCACTAAAATAAATGTCAAAATGAAAAATTTATGCTGATAGTTTATTATTGTGCAATTTTATCATATTTTTTTGTCAAAACGATTCATAAAAAATAATACATATAGATATAAATTAAATAGATATCTATGAAGAAAAAATTGTACGTGACTTGACACACGTTACCGAGAAGCATTAAATTCCTTTGAAAGCATTATTTAAGTAGTTTCAGTTTTTCCCCGGTACAGTACCTACTGTAAAGTGTTGCATTAAATTTCATCACCCTTTTAATACCTTTTCACAAAATGTATATACATACTTTAAATTCATAAATGTTGAGTTAATAAATATAGACTATATTAATAACTGCAACGTAGATTATTTAAATATAAGACACTTTTTAAAAATACCTTTAAAGTTTATTATTAAAAATAAAATTAAAAAAAAATAAGCAAAATTTTTTTTTTTATAATAGACGTAGAGCAAAACAGGTAGCACAGATAAGGTATAGTAAATCGTCTTTTACCTTAATATTTTTTTACCTTTTACAAAATTATGTGTAGAAGGTAAAAAATAGCATGACTGTACCCTTGTGTGACCGCAGATTTCATGAAGGTAACATCAATGTCCTCGGTGTCATAGTAATTACCCTTTTGTCACGCGCTAAATAATAATTTTGCAATATGAATATAGTATAATTAAAAAAGATAAAAAGCATATTTTATAAATACATTTTATTTTAATTTTTCTTAACATCACGCATCCCATACAAATATGGCTAGGAAGGGGGATTTGGGAAACTAGTGTTAAGATCTCAGAGACTCCGTTTCCCGTTTTTCGCCGAATTCTTCTTCTTGTTGGCATTGCTTGTTGAGTGGAGAAACTTTGCCTCGATACTAAAGCAAAAAAATGAAAATATGAAATATTTCATTTCCTCGAGAGGGTATCGAGCCCACAACCCGTCGCGTTTACAGTCAGACGCTTGTGCCCCTGGGCCACGCAGACTGGTCTCATATTTTAATTGGTTCCAGAGAATTTATAATTCTGCAAGATTAGCAAAGTTAATTAATTACATGCAAGGTTAAAAAAGAAAAATAGAGACCTTCAATAAATTATATATATATTCCCAGAAGCCGTGTAAAATTTATACAGGCCTCGATTTTTCTACTGGCTGGTAATCCTTCTATTTTGCAAAAAAAAATTATATGCGTGTTTATATGTTTGTGATTGGAAAACTTTTGATGTCGTAGTCGTTCAATATTACTTTAGATAAAATTCTGTACTATTAAGTTAATTTTCTTTATTTAGTGTGTTATACAGTTTAAGTAACTAAACTTTTCCTTTTAAAGAGCCAACATTTAAAAATCTATCTTATCTTTACTCGCTAAGTGAGGCTAAGAGTAACTTACTAAGCTAACAATGATAAGATTAACGTACATCGAGGACACGCGTGAGTGTTCAAGGAGCGATAAAAATAGGTATTATATTACAGTATACTGTTTGAGTAGTCCAGGAATTTATGGCCACCTTCTAATTCAAGGAATAAGTGTGTTTAAGCCCCTGTTTGTCCATATTTCCTACGGACATGTTGTAACGTTTGCTCCTTAGACCTTGTCGTTTAGGTAAATCTTAAAAAATATACATGATATGAGTTTTTGTTAGCATAGATCTCTACATAGTGAAATGCTTTAAAATGAGTTTTCATGAATTGCTTAAATTATTAAATTAAAAAAAAATTAAATAAAACAACATTATTTATCTAATATGGAAAGCCTTTTGACTTTACCACCTTCTGGCAAAATAAGAAGTCAAAAAATATTTGGAATTGTTGATGTCAGTTGGCTATTAAACAAAATAAAATATTCTGTTATTCTTTCTGTTATTAATATTAACTAACAAATAATATAGATAGAATAATAAATAGAATTTAAAAACAAACATATAGATTTTTGAATATTTTTTTGACATTCGGTGGTAATCGTCATTCTCCGGCCTCTTTAGGCAACTCTACATTTATTTGCATTTTCCTTTAAAAGTTTAGTATCAATTTTTTTATTGTAATATAATAAAAACTATGGGGAGTATATATTTTTTCTATATTTATATTCGTTGTAATTTCTTAGAAGTATGAAATTAGTTATTATAGCAACATTTTCCTCAAAATGTAAATTGCATATATTTTTCAAACATTTAGAAAGTCACTATGATTTCTTAATAATTTCCGTTATTTTAAATACGATAAATTTAATATCAATTTATCACATGTCTATGATACTTTATATAATAATATACATTAGATTTTAATATTTAAAAAAGAATTATCAATTATTGCTTTTAGGTCAAACAGATAACAAAATAATAAATATATTAAGAAACAAGGTATTATTTAAATAAGATAAAATTTGTCACGGCATTTACCTTTATTCAAATTGTTTTTGCTGGTGTGCATATCTTAAGTATAATATAATTCCTAACTAACAAACAGTTAACTATTTAAAATATAACTTTAATAAGTTTGTCATAAGTTTTTCTATAGAGAAAAAAGAAAATTTTGTTTTTTATATCGCTTTATAGACGAAACAAGCTTTTATTACACAGATAATACATATTAGAATAAGAATGTCAGATGTAAAAGTTTTAAAATTATTTGAGGCTGGTGTCGCACAACATGTGACTGTAAACGGACGGTTGTGGGTTTCAGTCCCATTCTAAAAAGTTAATTATGTAACATTTTCACAAATGCGGCATTGATTTTTGCCAGTATAATATTTCTAAAACTATGCGAAAACTGGGGGACGAAGTGTTCTAACACTAGATTCCTTTTGCCTAATTTACAAAGCAATATACAGAGTTAGAAGGTGAAAAAAAAAGAACTTCTAAATAATTTTTTATATAGTTATTTATTTTCAAACATTCCAACGCATAAACGATAATTCTACACCGTGTAAACATTGACGACCATTGTTAATTAAAAAAACCTCAATTATTATTTCTAAAAAAAAATGTTTCGAAGGACACTATTATGTTGTTATTTACTTACAATAATTAACAATATATCCTTTTTATCATCAATTCCATGAAACGTTTTTTTCCATAATTCAAACATATTTCTAAGCTTTTTCGAGAATATTTTTGTTTTAAAATTATAAAAGTCTACATATTGTAGACTAAATAGTTAAAATATATTTTGAAACCGGGCACTCCTCTGGCGGCACATTAAAGCGTTTATTTATCTGTTATTATGTGTACTTTAACGGTACGATAACTCGAGGTGAGGTTGTTTTCATAAAAATATGTTTGTTTTGTTCATTTGAGCGATTACCGATAACGTTCAACGTTTGTTCACATATTGGTTTTATATACAACATGTACATTGTATATTATATAGATACTTATTTATGAAGATTTTGTTATTTCTTGCCTACAGAATTAGGCGGGAAGTGTGGAACGGAGTGTCTTAACACTAGGTCCCCTATGTCTCTGTGCGGGATACAGCGTGAATTTGATTTATTAATAATAAGTTGTTCGTTGCGTTATTTTTTAGTAGGCATGTAGTATGTAATCGCACAATTTTTTATAAATACAATAAGAAGTAAGCAAAAATATTTTTCAGTATTTTATGTTTTGGCAAATGTCATTGATAAATACATTAAAAAAGAATGGTCCAAGTTTGAACCCTGAGGTACTCCTGGAACAATTTGATATTGTTTTGAGGCACTGCCATCCAATACTACTGTCAGCTTGTGATTATTTAGGCAGGACCTACACCAACTCAGGAGTGGATCTCTTACACCGTATACTCTTAGCTTTTTACCAATATATTGTAATTTACTCTATCAAAAGCGTTCGAAAAATCAGTATATATTGTATTCGAATGTTTTGATCGACCAGTTCTGCAGCTTGACATGACATTCTGAAACATGACCCACAAGATTAGTATTAGTAGATCTTTTAGGTACGAAACGGTTTTTATTATTTCAATTTACGGAATTAATATTATTTTTTGTTTATATGTTCATTCGACGATACTTAAGTGCTTATAAGAGTCTATTTGAATAAAGAATATTTTGAATTTGAATTATCCTATTTCCACATATTCTTATCCTTTAAATGATCCAGAATCGAGTAATTAGCTTTATTTATAAAAAAAATAATATATATTTTTTTAATATGTATGTTTTTTGAAAAAGAAAGGATGTGTTTCTTTTAAGAAAGAATGTGTTTTTGGTATATATATTTAGACGCTTTCTTTCTGATATGAGGTGTTTGTAAAACCAATGACTCCATAATCAATCAATCAATGAAATCCACAATCCACAATCTATGTGATATGGTTTTGACAGAAAGATTTAATAACTTGTCAGACTGTATAACCCCTAACTATCCTTGTTAAACAAATAAAATATTAACATATTGTTTTAGAACATTTTTGCAGCGATATTTTGCATTTTGTATGGAATACTACTGTAGGATAGGTACTTCCCGTGGACTTAACAGGACAGTTAAACTTTTAGCACGAAATGAAAATTTGAATACAAATAAAGGAAAAGTTCCGAAAATTGGAAACTTATAGATATATCATTTTGGTGGTGTAATAAAGTATTTAATAAATAAATAAACAAAATATACATATGTCCGCAAATTTAAGCTAGTCAACTTTTATAAGTAGTACTTCCCGTTAACCTACAATCCTGAAATTAGTAAGGAAGCCTCAATGGATGAGTCCGGATCGCATTTAACCGGCTTTCGTCTTAGTTTCACATTGTATTCCGGCGGAACCCAACGCCATGCTTTGTCCTCATACCATTTAAATTCACCCGTAACTAATAAATCCATATAAACAAATAAATTAACAATATAATATAGAGGACGGTCGTGGCGCAGCGGCACGAGGTGTGACTGCAAAATCGACTGGTTGTGGATGCGATCCCCACTCGAGGAGATAAAATATTTACTTAAATTTATATTTCCATTACCCCGCTCTGGTGTCGAGTTTAAGCGCGGCGTTGAGTTCTGCCACTCAACACGCAATGCCTCCAGAATCCGGCTGAAAGTGGGGAACGGAGTGTCTTAACACTAGGTTCCCTCTGCCTACCCTGCTGTGTGGATACAGCGTGAAGCTAACAAATAAATAAATAAAATAACAGTATAAATTCTATAACATAATAACCAATCACAAGCCTACATCGCGTCTGACCACTCACCACCACCTGCGTATTCCATTCATCCGAGCAAGTTACCATCTGTGGCGCGCGCTCGTTGTTTTCCCTCTGGCCCGCTAAGTGACATTTAATATGGTATAATTGCCGTTTCCGCGTACCACGGGCTGTTACACGTGTATGGGCTTTAGTATAAAAAACATGAGAGAACGTGATAACCATTATTGATATGCACTTGGATCTTTAATCATTATAAAAAATTATTCGCTTTGCCTCCGGAGTTGAATGGAAAATGGGGAACGGAGATGTGGATATGGAGTGTCTTAACACTAGGTTCCCAGATTCTGACTTTGGATTGGACGGAAAATGGAGAACAGAGTGTCTTAACTACTCTGCTATGTGTACTGCATGAAGTTCATAAAAAGAATACAAACTCTTGTAATTGAAGATGGGTTAAAAATATTTGCTTAGAGATAGTTACATAGCATAGGTAATGCTTAATTTGAAACAGGCAATTTTTTAAATTTCTTTAACTCTATCTAAATTATGAAAATATCTGAATCTATAAATATTTTTTTAACAAGTTTTCATATCTTTTTCTGCTTAGAAGAGTGAGCTGAATATTAGAGCATTCTGTTTTCCAACGCTGTGCGTTGTCTTGTTACGAGAGTAATGAAATGAAAATAATAAATTCCGTCAATTATAAATCAAACCCCGTCGCGTTTTCCTAAGATAATACCTATCTATATAAATATTTATTGAATGTAGTTACTAAAAAATTTAATTAAAAATGAAATCAGCTTCACGCTGTCACGCGTACAGCAGGGTGGGCAGAGTTAACCTAGTGTTAAGATACTCGGCGGAACTCAACGCCGCGCTTTTGCCTCAACACCACAGCAAAGAAATAGAAATATAAATTTAAACAAATATTTCATTTTCTCGAGTGGGGATCGAACCCACAACTAGTCATGTTTACTGTCACATCTAATGCCTCTGCGCTACAACCGGCCTCAGTTACAAATTTACAAATAATACATATAATTACACAATTTACCATGTTAATTGAGGCCAGTCGTGGCGCAGCGGCACAAAGTGTGACTGTAAAACCGACTGGTTGTGGGTTCGACCCCACTCGAGGGGATGAAATATTTACTTAAATTTATATCTCCATTTCTTCGCTCTGGTGTCGAGGCAAAGCGCGGCATTGAGTTCTGCCACTCAACACGCAGTGTTTCCAGAATACGGCAGAAAGTGGAGAACGGAATGTCTTAACACTAGGTTCCCTCTGCCTACCGTGCTGTGTGCGGGATACAGCGTGAAGCTGATTTCATTTTATTTACATAGAATTACACATGCACATCACCTACAGGTATCCATAAGATGTAAACAAGCTACCCGACCTCGACTCTAACAACTCTAACAACCAACGACACACATCAATTTAGTATACAAAAGTACATTAAAAAACATCATAAAAATCCAATGTGCAGATCGCAATTAGAGTTCACACCGAGGCCCGAGCTATTGTAGGAATCCTTGAAATCTATTTACTGACCAAACAATGCCGCCCACACGCAAATTGACTTCCGCCATTGTATATCATAAATTCCTTTATATTTTATGATTCAACATAGAATTTGTTTAAAAAAATAAAATACTTACGTTTTATATAAGTAAATATAAATAATAATGTGTGAGTAAATAGCTGTTGAGGTTAGTCATGGCGCAGGGGCAGCGTGCGATTGTTAACGCAACAGGTGGTGGGTTCGAGTCCCACTCGAGGAAATGATATGTTTGATATTTTTATTACATTGCGCTGGTAACGAGGCAAAGCGCAACGTTGAGTTCTGCCACTAAACACGAATTATCTCCAAAATTCAGTGGAAAGTGTGGAACGGAAGTGTCTTAACCCCATGTTCTCAGGTTCCTACTGCTGACACTATCTATCTATATATATAAAAGGACTTGTGCTGACTGACTGAGGTAAGACGCACGCAGAGCCGTAACCGCTGTGCGTAGAGACGTAAAATTTGGGTAGATGTTTATTTTCATATTCTGGACATCCACTAAGAAGGGATTTTGAAAAATTTTAACCCTAAAGAGATGAAATAGGGGTTGAAAGTTTGTATGGATTTTTTTTTTAATTGGCACCGATTCTTATAAAATTTTAAATCCAAACTCTTAAAAATATTTCATTGAATACGTGTTTCAGAGTTTTTAAGAATTCACCCCCTAAGGGTTCAAATAAGGGGTTGAAAGTTTATATGGAAAAATCTTTAAATCGCCACCGATTTTTATAAAAAATTAAATTCAGACTGTTAAAAATATTTTATTGAACACGTGTTTCGTGGTTTTTTTAGAATTCATTACTAAGAAACGGGCGAAGCCGCGCGCGCCCTCTAGTATGAAGATAAAAAACAATAACTATTATGTGCGATTAATTGTATTTTTTATAATCTATGGTTGTAAAATTATAAAATTTTAAGTACTGTAACTTATTAAAAAAACCAAATATTTTGGATTTGTTGCATGTACTTACAGTACGATTGACGAGTCGTGGCCGCCCGGAAGTGAGTATGATTTTAGGATTCTTCCTAATCTTAAATAATTAGTTTTCTTCTTCTTTTCTCGTATACAATCATACAATGTTCAAAAGTTCAAAAGGTCTAATTTCAGGATGGCCATGATTGTTGGCCAGTTCTGTACCTATTTTATAATTTGCATAAAATAGTAATTTTTCTCGTCGTCGTGATTTTTGCCTTTTACGTTAACTGCCGGTGCCAGACATCGGCCTCCCATAAGAATATCCACAACGGACCTGCCTGCATCCAATGCCTTTTGGTGAACTTGGCTAGTTTGCTTAAAGTGCTTATTTTTCAGAACATTTAGAAATATAAACAGCAACAGAAAGTATTTTATTAGGTAAAATTTTTCGCTATTGTAAAAATTTATAATTTTTAAATTTAAATACTAATTCTGTTTTCAAAATGTTTGCCGTATTGAATTTAACAAATATCCTCATGTATTTTTATGTTTTAAATAATTAAATTTGAAGCAATCGTGGCACAGCAGCGTCCGGCTGCAGACGCGATGATATCCCTATTGGTAGGAATCAATTATTTTCATTGGCTTTTCTGTAGGAATAAACTGTTTTCTTTTTTTTCTCTCTCCTTCCAACACGATGCGTCTCGAATTCAGGGTTAAACGGTGTTGGCAGAATAGTGTTTTACACTTGATTCTCTCCGTCTACTACATGCAAAATACTGTGTGTGTACTATGAAAAATCCGGTCCGAGGGTTCCGTATCAATTTTAAGATTGTAATTCAAGGAAAAATACAACTTATAAAAGTTGAGAAACGTGAGATTTGTATGAAATCGACTACAAATATAAGTTTGTAATAGTAATTTTCTATAATATAATAAATATACATTTCTATATTTATACTTCGTATTATAGAGGCCGTCAAGGCCACCGGGCCACCGGGTGGCACGAATGCTAGTATGACTGTAAATGCGGTTGTGGGTTCGATCCCCACTCGAGGGAACAAATTATTATTTATTAATATTTTCATTTCTATTTTCAACACGCAATGCCTCGAAGAATTCGGTGGAAAGTTGGGAACGGAGTACCTTAACATTAGATTGCCTCTGCCTACCCTGCTGTGTACGGGATACAGCATGAAACTGATTTAATTAAAATTTTATAAATTTCAATTTTATCCTTACTTGTCAGTACTGAAGATTCCACTTCTTACCAGATTTTATAATGGTTGAGCCACGTGAACCACGCTATAGGTTTTGATGCAAAATGATACAAAAACGATGTTTACTTACACATTCGTATCTTTTCACTGAGTTGGTTAATTTTACTGTACTCCAAGGAACCGTAGAGCTGTCTATTAGGTATTAATTTCGGCTTGATACCTTCATGCTTTCTGGAGAAAAAACATTCTGACAGACAGACAAATGAACAAAATGATCCTATAATGATTTCGCCCAAGGTACGGAACTTTAAAAATAATATAAAATAATCGCAGCATACTTACATCGAATAAATATGGTGGATATTTAACTAAAGTTCAAAGAACACAATCACAGCCTTCGTTATATATGGTAATAAATCCTTATATGATATTGATGCATCGCTATCAGATACTACTACTATATTAATTAATCCGTATCCGGCTTCATGACTTATAAAGAAATATGATGAAATATAAACATTTTTATTTCATATTCATTACTACTTATTTTTTTTATGGAAAAAGACCTTTGACCTTTTTTTTATGGAAAAAGGCCTTTAAGGTGGAGATAGGCGAGCTTTTTGAAGGTAACCAGTTCGTATCCACTTGGAAACACTGCCGCAGATACAATATACCTAACATGAAACAGCAGAAAGTTTATTCAGCGTGGTGGGACTCTTCTTTTGATGTACAAAAATTAAAAAAGAAAGTCTGGAGTATCTTATGAAGAAGGCAAATGGCTCAGCTATACTATGGGAAAATAAAAAAAATAGAAATGTCGCCTTAAAAAAAGTTATTTAGTGTGATGGGCCTCTATTCTTCTATTGATGTACGTATATGTATAAGAAAAAAGACAAATTTAAGAAAAAAAACTAACAAGCCTGTTTTATGGCACTAAGAGCTCTGCTAAATTAATCAAGTAAAAACCAGCTTTCTGAAAAAGAAGTGAAACCCCACAAAAAAATCAAACGTTTAAAAAAGTCTCGATGAAGCTGTATGTTTCTCTATAAAAAGTAGTGAAGGTAAAGCCAAATCATTTCTAAGCTTCCTTACTGCTATTTTTTTATTAATATAGTTAAATTTTATGTGACTGACAGTTGAAGATTCTAAAGTTGAGTGTGTGTACAAGTCAACGGCGGAGTGCTGAATTTTATAAATATAATTAAACAATGTGTGCCCTTAGATTTAAACACTTAAAATGCAACATTTTGTAACTTCACGCTCTATCCCGCACTAAATATGGCAAGCAGAAGGAAGCTACTATTAAGACACTCCTTTCCTCTTGCACCGCCGCCACGAATTTTATTGAAATCGGATTAATAATAAATGCACAAGTATACATGAGATACATACAAATAAATAATAACGATTTATGTTTGCATATTTTTATCTCTAAATGCTATATAATAATATTTAATATGCATTTATAAAATATCTCCATTAATCGTCTTGCGCCATATAAAATAACAGTCCTACCTAATGCCTACTCTTGGATCACGCAGTTTTCCTCGTGTTGTCTTCCACGCCACAATCCACGTGATTTAAATTAATTATAATTGATGCGTACTTGATTTCTAGGAAAAACTTCAAGGCGTGGTCTGATTCAAGCTGTATAATATCTACTTTGTTACTTCTATAGTCATCTTATATTATATTATCAGAATATTTATGTTTTCTTGTTGTAATTTACAATTAAAACTAACAATATTTACGCGGTTTAGAATATAAAAATAATTATTTTATTTTTTAATCATTTCCACGACAAAATTTTCTGATTTAGCACCCCAGTTACCACATTTTAGTCACTGAATTAACCTAATAGTAGAGGTGCCTCGTTGGCCTTTTTTTCATTGCATACGTTTCGGAGAGTGTGCCCTGGAATTACAGAACTTTATTCCTCTTGCTCCTTTTTATTATATAACCTCTAGGAATACAGCTTTAGCCACCCTTACATGATGGTAATTCCTAACCCACGAACGAAACTCTTTGACACAGATTTTTTTTTTCATTAGCACAGTGCGAGAATGGAACTCACTGCCGGCGTCTGTATTTCCTGTGATATACAACTTAGGGGTCTTCAAAAACAAAGTGAATAGGTATTTATTAGGCAAGCGTACGTCACCCTTGACCGCATCTACGTTAATCAGACTTGATGCGGTCAAACGCAAGCCTATTTCAGTATTAAAAAATGATCGTGAGGACAATCATGGCACAGTTGTTTAAACGAATGACTGTTAACACCATAGGTCGCGCCTCTGATGTCGGGGCAAAATCGCGCCGTTTAGTTCCGCCACTCAACACGCAATGCCTTCAGTATTAAGCGGAAAGTGGGGACTAGAGGATCTTAATACTAGGCTCTGTCTGCCTACACTGTTAAATGCGGGATACGTGATGCTGCAAAAACCTTGTATGCCTTAAAGGGACAACTAAATGTACAATTTAAAAAAAAACATATGTTTTTAATTTTCTTTACCGAATAATGCATTTATTCAGCACTATCGACATGTAAAAGTAGCTTCAAGAAGCATTACGCAACACTCTTATGTATGCACATATATTTAATATAAAAAATTATTTCATGGCTACTTTTTGTTTTTAACGTATTTTGTATAAGTAAGTAGTTTTTACCATTTTCGCTTATCAACTGTGGGTTAAAAGAAACAATGAAAATGGCATTGGTTCCATCTACATTATAATTTCTATTACATACCTAAAAATTGGAAGTTATTTCTTTATAAAACTTTGTTAATGTAATATGAATGTCAAAACTCAAAAGTGTTTTTAAAAGCTTGTTGGATACGGTCGGCTAAAGGCATTGAGCGCGAGGCCACAGATAAAAAATATTGTAGGCTATATGTCAATGTCAAGAGGATTAGTGAACGCTAACGTTAAAATTTTGAATATGTTTTTTTTTAAATAGTTTTTGAATATAAATTTTCATTATCAATCACTCGCATCATTTTATATTTTTGTGTGGTTCGAATATTTATGTTACGTGTGACAGGTAATCATATTAAATTTATGAATATGGAGAACTTTAATTAAATGACTTTTGAATTAACCTTTGAAATTATTGTACGGTGTTGTAGCGTTTGTGATGAAGAGAGTCAACCCATATATTACAAGTTTCGGTGTCGGTGAATAATAAGGACGAATGATTAAACAACTACATATATTTAAATTTTTAAAAACATCTTATAAATTCTTATTCCAATGTCACTTATGATTTAAAAATTATAAGCACAAATTATGTTTTTTTGTGCAACTATTATTACATTATAGTATTAAAATGAAAATAATTTATTCCGCCGAATGGGGATTGAATCCATAACCATCGCGAGTGCAGTCAAACGCCGTTGCATTCCGCGACGAAATAAATACCCTCCTATATGTAAGTGAAAGATTTCTACATATTACATATTATTATTAAAAACTTATAACTTCAAACTTTTGCTAATACCTAACTAACAGCAAAATAAAAAATAAAAAATGAATACGCAGATAATAAAATGACAAATGCATAATATTTTTGCCGCGCAAATTATATTTTTTACTGTCATGTCCGAGATGTACTAACACTAATTACTCACATTGTGTATATGGTAGTTACATAATGTAAATGTGTAGAAGGTCGGTTATTCAAGGTGACTAGCGTGGGAGCTTCCGATTGTAACTACAAATATAAAATATAAATAAGGTAAGGATAAATAGCATGTCAATCAATTTATATAGCATTTTTATTTGTTGTTAAAACCTACACATGTTATATTCTGTAAAATCATAACTTAATAAAAAAATATCGAATACAGCTTCACGCTGTATTCCACACACAGCAGGGTGGCAGAGGGAACGTAGTGTTAAGGCACTACAGAGTATTCGGGTACACCCCATTTCTGGAGGTACTGTGTGTCGATCGGCGGAACTCAACGCCACGCTTTGCCTCGATACCAGAGCGAAGGAATGGAAATATAAGTTTAGATAAATATTTAATTTCCTCATATGGGGATCGTACCCACTACCAGTCGCGTTTACAGTCACACCTTGTGCCCCTGCGCCACAACTGCCCTCGTAACTTAGGTAATATAATAAATAATTTTTACTTATATCTCTGAATTGATAAGTTGCTTAAAGAATATAAGACTCTAAAACTATGTTAATTTTGTTTTTTTTTATATAGGTACTTATTATTTGATTTTTAAGATAATATTCAATCAATAATTTGTGGGATTTGCTTTTATTTAAGGTCAAAAATCAATGTGTGGTCGGACTTCTATTCAATTCGAAGTAGATACTTGTTGGCTATAGTTATATTATATGACGCATCTTCTAATACTAAGAAATATATTTATATTATTACTCTTTATAACAAAAAGACACTGGAATATTTTCAAGGACGATCTTTATATATAGTATTATTTTAGTAATACTGAACTGACAAATCATTTATGTCGCTATAAATCATCGCGTTGTGAACTTATTGAAATATTCCATTTAATTTTTTTATTCTGCTGAATGAAGATGGCCAATCTTTACGCATTTACCTCATTTTTAAAGACAGAGAGAATAAAGTGAAACCTTTCTGTATTTTTTATGTAAAAAATATGTACGTATCTACATATGTGTAGAGTTTAATGCCCATATTTATTTGTAAAATAGTAAAATTAGCTATAGTTGATGACTAAATTATTTTGATATTATACGTCATAATCATAGTTTGTTTTTGTAGCCTAAAAACACCTCATATATTTTACACTCGAAAATATTTTATTATTACCTCTTATACCTCTAAAACATTATTTATTTTTTGTCAGCCTCACGCTGTATCTCGCGCACAGCAGGGTAGGCAGAGGGAACCTAGTGTTACGACACTCCGTTTCCCACTTTCCGCCGAGTTCTTGAGGTATTGCGTGTTGAGTGACTGAACTGAACGCCGCGCTTTGCCGAAAAAATGTAAATAAACATTTCATTTCCTCGAGTGGGGATCGAACCCACAATCAGTCAATTTTACAGTCGCACTTTGTGCCCATGCACCACGACTGGAAGATTTGATTCTTCTAAACATTATATAGAAGAATCAAATTAATATTTATTACAAAATGACTGACCAATAAAAAAGTTAAATATAGAAATTAATGAACAATGGTAGCCCTAACCAAGCCATGTGTGGGGGCATTCAAAATCCAATAACGTACAATTCCTTTATCTTTTCATCTGACTTCGATGCATACCTTCGCTTTGTAGTTTAACATTCCTGACGATAAAACGGAGGTCACGAAAAAAAAACACATATAAAACCACAAAAAAAACTAAAAAGAAAGGAATCTTGGTGTGGAATCAGGTAGAATGTTATTAGAGCAAGTTTATTTTTATTCTCAGTTATAATGGTTCCAATTCTTGTTATAATTATTTTTATTGCTTTTTTAATGGGTTTTTCAGTACCGTTTTTATCTCAGATTTTATCATTATCAATTCAATGTTGATTATATTTTTTTAATTAATGCATATCATATTGGTACGTGTCAATTTAAATGATGGCAATTTTTGCAAGATTCACACGATAAAAAATATTTAATTAAACATTTTGTTTAATTATGTATAAAATAAATTTGGATTTACCTACATTACTCTGTCCTATTTATTGTTTTTTTATGTTAAATACTTTATTAAATACTTTATTTAGTTTCCCAAAAAAAAACAATAATGATATAATTTTTCGAGGCCATCGTAACATTGTATTCCGACACTCAACACAAAATGTCCCGAATTCTAACGGAGAGTGGAGAAAGGAATGTCTCTCTTAATTTTCCCTGTCTAACACACTTAACGTTAAAGAGTAAAAAAGAAAAAAAATGCATTTAGCCTATAAAGAAATGCCTTAGGTATTGCTGTTCTGGTTTAAGTTAGTATACATTCTTGAAACTAACTAATTTAACAAACATTCTTGTTACCGTTCCACGCGTAGAAAGCTTTTACAGTAATAGTTAACTGTACATTTACGTTGTACCCACGTAGATTTGTGTATTTGAATAAATAGATTATTTATTACCCAATACAATTGTAAGCTGGTTGCGTAATAAAGTTGTAGACTTATTTATTTCGAGTAAGTATGATATTTGTTTTCTTAATATTTTTCGCGAATATTCACTAATTTGTCTGTTCTTGGGTCTCTAGAGACGTCTGGAGAGTTGGTGATGGATTTCAATATTCTGTAACACCATCTGTAAGTAGAAACTTTGTAATTAAATTAATCTCTTATTAATAATTTAAAAAAATCCTCAAATGACAACACTTGATCAAAAAAATATGCGTGTTATAACACACTACAGGCTAACTTATAAGTTAGCCTGTAGTGTATTAATAACAATTTAAAAAAACAGTAACGTATTGGATAACCATTATGGAGAATCAAAATATTTTTAATTTGAACTTCAAGTAAAATAAAACATAAAGACTGGTCTCTTGCGAATCGCACTTGCCCAGCGAGGCAAGTCAGTATTATTAGGCCAATGAGAAGTACAACCTATAAAAGTTTGCAAACTTAAGTTTGTTGGCTTATATACTAATTTTGTATGAAATTATTTACAAATATAACTTTGTAATTCTATCTATACATTTTCGCTTGTCAAACTTTTTCCTTTATTTGTAAGTTCTCACTTTGTGCCAAATTTCATGATAGACGTCAACAGGAAATACTCTATAAAATTTGATAATGTTTAACGTGGCGAGTTTCATACAAAATGTAGTAAAAACTTTCTTTTTTTTTTCTTTTGATTGCACTTACTTGAATAGAGAGAGAACATAGACCTGAATATTTGATATTAATTTCAGCTTAATACCTCTATACGATCTCGAGATAAATATTCTTGAAAAAACAACAAAGTGATCCTATAACGGTTCCATTTTAAAAATTTGAGATACGGAACCCTAAAAATGAAGCTAAAACCATCACGTTCATCGAGGCACGTCCCTCCACACTACTGTCATAAACTTAATAGTATGAAAAAAAATGGCAGACGCCTAAATGGCACTCTTTTTTTATTGGTAGAGCGGCCAAGCTTACGGAGGTCACGTGGTAGCGTGTCAAGGCGAGCCTCCTGGCTATCCCATAGCGGTTTATATAATGTATGAACATTAAACACCCATTAAAAGCGATAAAAAAATATTTATTTATTTTAAATGGATTAGCTTTTTTTAATGTTTTTGGTTATTGAATTAATTTGATATTAGTGTACGTACAAGTATATATGTGTCATTCGACATGTTTCTCTAAGTTAAGTAGAATGTATGGAAATTAGTTATTTGACACAAAGTTCCATAAAATGAGTGAAGGTAAAACATATTTTTACTTAGTATACCTTACATGGAGGCCAGTCGTGACGCAGGGGCAGAAGCGTGTGAATGTAACAGACTGTAACGTGACAGGTTGTGGTTTCGATTCCCACTCAACGAAATGAGATATTCAATATTTTAATTTCTTCGCTGTGGTAACAAGTTAAAGCGCGGCGCTGAGTTACGGTTCTCAATACACAATGCCTCCAGAATTCGGCGGAAAGTTGAGATTGGAAGTGTCTTTATACTAGGTTCCCGAGTTCCCTTTGCCTACCTTGCCTATGTACAGGTGAGCTTAAAATAAAATTTATGAATAACCAAAGTTGTGCAGTTTCACACTTATTGGAACTAAATTTAACTCACTAACGTCATTTCCTAATTGTAATGTTCAAATAAATCATACATCGTTATTTATTTATAAGTTAAACAGTGTAAATTTGTTCTTGCCCCCAATAAATTATAGGAAAATTTTGAATGTAGGTTACACAAACATTTCGACAGCCGCGAACTGACCGCACGCGGCGGAGTAAACACTGATATGATTGTTATTCCAATGCACGATACCACTATATGACGTCTGGTCTCTGCTACATATGGGATGGTTTTATTTATTTAGAGATTTAAATAATATAGAATATTAAAAAATATATTTATTGCCTTTTTTTATGGAAAAGGACAAGGCAAACGAGCGTGCGGGTCACCTGATGGTAAGTGATTACCGCCGTCCATGACCCCGTGCAACACCAGAGGAACTACAGGAGCGTTGCCGGCCTTTAAGGTGGTTTGGGCGCATTACCTGATGTGTTCTGTCTGCCCATGCGTGTTGCCATTGCTGGCGACGTGACTCTACCATACGCACTTTGGTCGCCTCTTACGACACCACCAGTACCAGGATGATCCTATTCTAGGCCGGGATCACACGGCGTGAAAAGAATTATACCTTGACTTTGTCTGTTGCCTTTTTGCTTATTCATAAATATACAGATTACATTTCCTTTGCATTAATATAACACATTACAGTATAAGATTATTTATTGTCCAAAAAACTGGTAATAGTTGAGAGAATTTAAGGAACTGTGTTTTATTTTCAAACAACAATTTTTATACACATTCATGTATATACCTAATTTTTTTTATTTTTTATAGATTTTTTCAAATAATGCTGATCCAATTAATAAATACATATAAATCTTACAATTCTATAAAAATATTTTGTAAGTACTATTACATATAAATAAAAATAATAAAAACTAGAATTCATTTTGTAATGAAGTATCGGTATATCAATAGGTAGTATATCCAAATAGAGTCGTTTACCATTTTTGCGGAACAAAGCAACGAACCTTGAAGTGGTTTGCACTTACGTAAAGTTGTAAATGTATTGAGTTTTTTCTTCGATGTGAATTAAAACCATAAAACGTGAATTCAATTTTAATATTGTTACTTATTATATATTTTAGCAGTGTTAAGTTCCGCCACTCAACATGCGATACCTTAAAAATTTGGTGGAAAACGGAGGCGAATGGAGTGTCTTAACACTAGTTCTTTCTGCCTATACTTGAAGTTACTATTCTTTTTATATTTTGCAAAAAATACTTACTAATCGATTGATTTACAAAACAAAGATATTTGAAGTAAAAACACAGAAACCGCGCTTTGTTTTACCAGAAAGAAAAACTGAAGATAAACCTTCATCGAATATTCACCCATTACGATTACAGCCAGATGCTGGTCCCATAGCGGTATGATACCATCAGTATTTATTTTTTCATCTTTAAGGTAGGCAAAGGGAGCCTAGTGTTAAGAAATTCCGTCCACTTTTCGTCGAATTCAGGAAGCAATGCATGTTGAGTGACGGAACTCAACTCGACACCAGAGCGGAGAAATGAAAATATGAAATATTTCATTTCCTCGAATGGGAATCGAACACATAACCTGTCGCGTTTACAGTCACCCACTTGTGCCCCTGCGCCACGACTGGCCTCTCAGTAGCAGTAAATTTAATATCTCTAATAAAATTTTGTATATAAAATTAATGAAGCTAGAAGTAAAAGCTTTTCACAATAAACAGTTCTACGTGGTCGGTGTTATCAAACGCTTTACGAGCGCTCCGATACATACAACTACATACATTGTATATATAATATATTAGTATGTTAGTATCTCTACGACGTAGGGTGACTATTCAGCTGTGAAGCTTATATTTTTTTATCCGACTGCGCTGCGCAAAGAAGGGTAATGTATTTATATAGTTTTTTATCCATTTCTTTTGTTTTCTTTATCGTATTTCATGTAGTTTAATTATATAAAAAAGGACATGTATGAGTCGGGGGTTCCGTACAAAGATTAGAGGTCTACAGTTTTTTTTTAAATTCAAGCTTAGCTTAACCAGTCGTTTCGTCTGATACCTAACTTGAACTAGCGGCTTTAATATCAAATATTGCCCCCCTTATAAGGCTATTATCTTTTAGGTTTTAACAACGAATGTATAGTTTTCAGATGTTGCCCTGAACTAGTACTACCTGTATGCCATGGGCGAGCTACTCTTTCTCTTCCCGCCTGGTGACGCTGTCAAGACTAATACAGGTCAACAGCAATAAAACCAAGTCGAAAAAAAAGCTATCTGCCAAATTTCATAATTCTAGGTCAACCATAAGTACCCTATTAATTTTGATTCCGTTCATAGTGTAGAAATAAGCGTTTTTGCGATATAAACGGCCATATCTTTTTTTTAAATAAATGTAGAAATACATCTTTTAGGAAATCATGAGACCGTAAATCTTGGTATATGGTTTGAATTTGAACTCGATATCTCCAAGTGTTCTTGAGATAAACGCTCTTGACAGACAGACAGATAGACAGACGGACAACAAAGTGATCTTATAAGGGTTCCTTTTTTCCTTAAAAGATACGGAACCCTAATAAGTGCATAACAAAAAAAAAGTTTACTTTATATGAGACTAAGTGTTGAGTTAAATTTTACTTGGAACACACCTTTTATATTTGTTGCCAATTCTATTGAAAAATGTCCTGTGAAAACTGATTAATCAATCTATGATTTTTAATTATTTTTTTTTCATCTGAATTTGTTAGAAAATCTTTGCTTAATTGCTAAGATCGACAATGGTGTTATAAAGACATTATGACAACCATAAACTTTAAAAAAAATATTTTGTGCTACCAATGAAACGCTAATATTACACAAAAGCAAAGCCGCTTAACTCTTTTTCTCGAATAAAACTAATTGTCAAGATTTCAAGACATTACTTGTTAAATGGCGAAACTGAACACTGCGTTCTGTCTGTCAAACAAGCCACATGAAATATAATTAATTCCTCTTCTGTTTTTTTTAATAAATATTGATAAATAAACCCATGACTATCACTTTAAAAGTCAGAAAATCCTTTACAGTTATAAACTTACTATATATTTTCAATTTTATTGGTTACACGAACATAACCTTCTCATAAAATCGCACAGGCAGATCTGCGGCGTACGTGACGGACGGACGGTACACAATGCATGCAGTAAATACTAATTCTCTAATCTAAATCACAGGTGCAAATAAATATATTAGGTCACCTGTCTATCTGTCCACTGTTTTATTTTCCACACTTTGCTGGAAACACCTGCTAATTATAATTTTTATTATATATATATTAAACAATTTTAATTGTACGGGGTCGTCGTGGGCTTTAATTATTATTTATTAGTAATATTTTCATTTCTTCGCTTTGGCACCAAGACGAAAGCCCGGCGTTGAGTTTCGCCACTCAACACGCCTTGCCTCGGCGGAAAATGGGGAGCGGAGTGTCTTAACACTAGATTCCTTCTGCCTACCCTGCTGTGTGTGGGATACAGAATGAAACTAATTTTTTAAATATAATTGTGTACTTAAGCGATATGTAATATAAAGACAAAAAAAACACGAACAATGATAATATTATTTCAATGATATTTTTATCATTATTTTTTTCCATTACCAGATCAGATTTATAATACACTGAGGCCATTCGTGGCGCGATGGCACAAAGCGTGACTGTAAAACTGACTGGTTGTGGGTTCGATCCCCACTCGAGGAGATAATATATTTACTTAAAATTTATATTTCCATTTCTTCGCTTTGGTGTCGAGACAAAGCGCGGCGTTGAGTTCTGCCAGTCAACATGCAAAGCCTCTAGAATTCGGTAGAAAGTGGGGAACGGAGTGTCTTAATACTAGGTTCCCTCTGCCTACCCTGCTGTGTGCGGGATACAGCGTGAAGCTGAAATATATTTTTAGAAACAGATAAATCTGCGCGCAATTAAAAAGCAGCATCTCAATTCTATATTAAGATCGTGGGGTACAAGCAAGAAGTGTTGTGTTTACTTCATTTTATGTGTGTTTTTATGGCACAAGTAACGAGCTGCTTTATAGCTGGCCGACATTTTGAATAATTCATGTTTCGCCCGATTGTTGGGTAAACGATTTAAAACTGCACTTTTAAGGTAAGACAATGGATCTTGTGAATATTATTTATTATCTATATATTTATTATTATCTACATGAACTAAGTTTATTTATTGATTATATTATTATTATGGACGTGAAACATGTTTATTTATTGATATACGTTGATTATAATTTTCTGAGGCTATAGTGTGGGTGTAAGCGCCGCTATAAAGGGAATCAAAATTAATAGGGTACTTCCAGTTGATCTAGAATTTTAAAATTTGGTAGCTAGCATCTACAGGAAGTACCTACTAATTCAGGAAAAAAACTATACATTTGTGGTTAAGTAATGAAAAACAATAGCCTTATAAGGGGTGCATAATTTGGTATTAATGACGCTAGTTCAAGTGAGGTATCAAATAAAAAGATTCTTTACCTAATCTAAACTTGAATTTTAGAAAAAGCTTGAAACATCAGTTTTGTACGGCATATTAAATATATCGAGAATCGAACCCACAATCTGTCGCGTTTACAGTCCACGCTTTGACACTTGCGCTACGACTGCATTCAAAATCATATATAAGTAATTAATTATTTAATAGAATCAATGATTACATTAACCTTTAATGATTTTAAAATTATGAACAGTTTCAAATAATATGTACATACAATGTGATAATCATGATAAGCATTTAATAGTTACTAATAATTATTAATAGCTATAGTCAATTAAAATTACGCAAAAGCAAGTTGGTATGCGAAACTTTTTATTTCACCTGATATACCTGTTCCACTGCGTCGTATAAAACTCCATTCTTCGTGTGGTACTTTCCTTAAATGTTGTAATAAAAATTATACGACATTCTGTGGCTCAGGGGCACAAATTCGACAGGTCGTAGGTTCGATTTCTAGGTCCGATTCCCAGTTGAGAAAATAAAACATTTAATATTTTCATTTTTTCGGTCTGGTAATGAGTTCCGCCACTGAACACGCTACGCCTACAGAATTCAACGGAAAAAGGGGAACGGAACGGAAATGACCTAATGGGAATAAAGTGTCCTAATACTAGGGAATCTGTTTCCTCTGCGTACTCCGCTATATAAAAAAAATAAAAAATATGTATATTTGCTAATATTCCCAGATCTGTTGATTTATACCGCTAAGCTATGTCGTGAGCGGCTCACAATGACCTACATTTTATAATTTAATTACTTGGAACATAGTTAAACAACCATTAAGTTAACGTTACAAAGTCTACAATTATAAAATAAATAATTACTATACTATGTTTATTGCAAATCGTGTTGTGTCGGTTTTTCAGATATGGAAAATGCTGGATAGTGAGAGTAACTGGTCTGCCATGGTCTCCTTCTGTGAATCTGTCATGGCACTGAAGGAGGCCGCGGAGCGGCTTCGAGAGTCCAGAGCGAACGCAGGCTCGCTCCGACGTCGGAGGCCAGGTGGTAGGAGGAGACAGTACCTGCATCTCCAACTACCCTTACCCTAGAGATCCTAAGAGAGCGAGTGTTGTATAAAAAAAAAAAAAAGATTTTGCGGGTGCTTCAGGGGAACCCTAAGGCACCCAAAGACAATGGTGGCCCGCGATAGGTGGGCCTACCACCGAGGCGTAGTGGCATACGCGAGTGATCCTGCGTCGTCTCCACGTAGGTGGTGAGGGTCCCGCTGGGTTTTAGTGGGTTTTTCAGATATCCCCGTAAAATTATATGTGGTTTTTATCCCCTTTTTTGTAGAATTAACTTGAGGATGAGGCCGTCGTGGCTCAGCGGTACGGTGTCTCACTGTAAACCGTGTTTGAATTCCATCAGGATTTATCGTCGACTTATCGGAACTAAAAACTAATAATAATTGTACCACATTGTAATATAAATTGTGACTTGTGATTAGAGTTACTATAATTTTAGATTGTTTCTATAAACTGCAAAAAAAACCGGAAAAGCTCGAGTCGGGCCCGCGCACCGAGTGTTCCATTCCTCGAGCTTTTTCTGAAATTCAAGCTTAACCCTTTAACTGAGACCTTACTTGAACTAGCGGCTTTAATACCAAATATGCTCCCCTTTTAACGTTATTATTTTTTAGGATTTAACCTCAAATGTATTGTTTTAAAATGTATTGGTTTTTTCCTGAACTAGTAGGTACTACCTGTTAGCTAGCTGCCAAATTCCATAATTCTAGGTACTCTATTAATTTTGATTCCCTTTATAGTGTCGAAATATGTGTTTTTTGCGATATTTATATCGCCTAATCTTTTTTTAGGTAAATGTAGAAATACATTTTTTCAGGAAATCATGGGACCGTAAACCTGAGTTTATGGTTTGAATTTTAACTATATCTTCAAGCCTTCCTGAGAAAAGCCTCTTGACAGATAGACAAAACGACAGACGGATGGACAACAAAGTGATCTTATTTCCTTAAGCTAACGCTTAATATTCTCCTCCCGTTAACTTTTTCCGAGGAGGCCAGTCGCGGTCCAGGGGCACAAATTGTGACTGTAAAACCGACTGGTTGTAGGTTCAAATATTTACTTAAATTTATATTTCCATTTCTTCGCTCTGGTCTCGAGGCAAAGCGCTGCGTTGAAAGAATTCAACGCCGCGCTTTGCCTCGAGACCAGGAGGCATGACAGCGTGAAGCTGATTTTTTGATTATTTGATTCATTTTTTCCTTAAAAGTTATGCAACACTAAAAACATGATATAAATACATAAATAATACTAAGATTCTTACCAAGCTGAAGTTTCGACCTTACTAAGCTAAAAATAAAACAAAACAAACACGCTATAAGGTGATTTGCATACGTTAGTGGATGCAGTTTCCTAATCAGTATTTGTTTATTCCACTCATATGAAGGTGTTTCCTATTACGTAGTACAGACAGAGCGCACCGCCGCTGCGGCGCCGTGCACCGACTTCACTATGGGGCATTAAAGACTGTTACGATCAACTTACACTGTGAAAGAGATAGGAGTGTCTAAGTTATATTGTTATTTTGTTTATTTAAATGACGTAAATCATATTGCAAAGAAATTTGGTTTTTTTTTCAGCTTCACGCTGTATCCCGCACACAGCAAGGTAAGCAAGCAAGCAATCTATGGCTAAGACACTCCATTATTATTTTTTTGCCGATTTCTAGAGGTATTGCGTGTTGAGTGCTAGAACTCAACGCCGCGCATTGCCTTGACGCCAAATTGAAGAAATGAAAATTGAAATATTAAATGTAAATAAATATTTAATTTCGGCGAGGTGAGGTCTTTTTTTTGCAAAGAAATTAGTAATTGTCTGTCTGCTTCGCGCTGTCTGTTCACGGCAGGGTAAACAGAGGGAATCTAAAAACCTAGTTACTTCCCATTAAGACACTTCTGTTCTCCAATTTCCGTATAATTCTGGAGGCATTGCGTGCTTAGTCACGGAACTCAACGTCCCGCTTTGCGTCGTTACCAGAGCAATGAAGTGAAAATATTAAATACTTAATTTCCTCGAATGGGAATCGAACCCATAACATGTAGCGTTTACAGTCATACGCTTGGGTCCCCGCGCCACGACTGGCCTCAATATTAATATTAATTCCATCAAATATTTATTCTCTTGAGCTCGGAGCTTTGCCTGATATTACCGCATTGCTTATAATTTGTAAAACGTGGATGGGCTTAACGATTTTCAATTGTATGTGAAAGCAGCGTACGACGCGATGGTTGTGGGTTCGATTGCCACTCGAGGCAAAGTAATATTATTATTTTCTCACTCTGGTAGACATAGCGTGTATTGAGTTTTACACCATTTAACATGTAATGTCCCGAAAATTGGGGGAAAAATACATTGTTCATAAATTAAGAAACCAGCACAAAAATGTTTACATCGAAACTTTTAATCGTCATATACATATGTATATGACGATTAAAAGTTTCGATGGGTATGATAGATTTACTTAATTTTTTTATAGAAATTATAAAACACAAAACATTATTATATACGAGTAATTCAATTACTCTAAGTAAAATAAAAAAAAAATCAAAATACATTCCATTCACAACTCCATTTTTTTATATTTATTTGTGATTGTAATATGTATGCAATAGGCGCATATCCCTTGTTTGGGAATAAAAGCTATACCTCTCGTTTAAAATTATAGATATTCACAAATATAACTTAAATTTATATGTTAACTAACAAAAATTATTACATAAACTTAATTATTATACATTTATACATATTTGTATAATATTTGTGTTTAATTTTAATATATTACATTTATACATACATATAGCCTTTATATATTATGAGGACAGTCGTGGCGCAGGTGCACTAAGAGTGACTGTAAAACCGACTGGTTGTGGATTCGATCCCCACTCGAGGAGATGAAATATTTCCTTAAATTTATATTTCCATTTTTTCGCTCTAGTGTCGAGAACAAGCGCGGCGTCGAGTTCTACCACTCAACACGCAATGCCTCCAGAATTCGGCAGAAAGTGGGGAACGGAGTGTCTTAAAACTAGGTTCCCTCTGCCTACCCTGCAGTGTGCGGGATACAGTGTGAAGCTGATTTTTATAGACTTTATCTCGAGAACACTTGGAGATATCGAGTTGAAATTTAAACCACCGTATTTAAACTATTTCATCATATCGAAAAGATCGTATATCTACATTTACTTCAAAACTTGATATGGCCGCTTATATCGCAAAAGAAGCGCATATTTTGACGCTACAAAGGGAACCAAAATTAATAGGATACTTTCGATTGATCTAGAATTATGAATTTGGCAGCTAGCATACTACCAACTAGACATTGTGATTAAATTTAAAAAAATAATAGCCTTAAAAGTGGGGCAAAATTTGGTATTAAAGCCGCTCGTTCAAGTGAGGTATCAAATGAGAGGGCTCTGGATAAGCTAAGCTTGAATTTCAAAAAAAGCTCGAGACATCCAATTTTTATACGGTACACTCGGTGGGCGAGTCCGATTCGCGCTTTTCCGGTTTTTTTTGTATCCGGTTTATTTTATGTATGCATCCATAGTGAATTCTTTAATTCTGCCATGTTTGAGTGGCAAATGCAGCCTAGGAGCCTAGTATTAGGACAATCACTCCACTTTCTGCCAAGTTTTCGAGCCATTGCGTGGAAACAAGATAGAACTCAACGTTCTATATTATTACCAGAGCGAAGAAACAAAACCAATTCATTCCAGCTACTGGTAATCGAATCCACAACCAACACTAGTTCCGCCATTCAACACGCAATGCATGCAGAAGATACCGGTTAGTGGGAAGTGTAAGTCTCTCAATTGGTATTATGTCACTCCGTGTCATAATAATAGGTTCCCAGGTTCCCTCTGCCCTGCTATGTTCAGGATACAGCGTGAACCTAAAAACACATTTTAATAGCAAATCTAAAAAACTAAAAAGGTAAACATTATATTACCCGATTACCCTTAATGCAATCCTAATAAGTAATAATAATATGTATACAGAGTGGTCTGTCTATATAGAGTGTGTACAGTCCAGTCCAGTGTAGTCGGGAAGCGGCTGGCGCCGGGCGGCGCGACGTCGCGGCGCCGTGCCCCCGCGCTGGGGACTGGGGTGCGATTTACTATGGAACGTTGTGGTGTTGTGGTGAGTTAGTATCGAATTTAGATATATTTTGTCGATTTATGATATTAGATTGTATTAAATACATTGATGCCTGTCGTCGCGCAGTGGTAGGAGTGTGCGACTGTAAATGCGATAGGTTGTGGGTTCGATTGCGTATCGAGTAAATGAAATATTTAGTTTTTTTTATTTTTCGGTTTAGTTCCGCTACTCAACACACAATCCTGCAGAATTGGGTCGTAGTGTCTTAATAATAGGCTCACAAGTTCTCTCTGCATGCCCTGCTATGTGCAGAATACAGCGTGAATCTAAAAACACAACGTTGGCTTAGAGTACGTGATAATAGCCTACTAAGCAAATTTTCAGGAGAGACAAAAATGTCATTAAAAAACTTTGAGCACTTATACTTAAAATATAAGAAGGTTTTCCCAATATTGAAAACTGATTTGCATTCTCTAATAAGATATGAAATGAAATAAAGATCGATTTTTTAAGTTAATGTCGTATATAGAATTGAACTCACGGCCATTAAGTAATCTATAAAAAAAATACTAGACAAATATCGAGTACAACAAATGGTAGTAGCGCTTTACCCTATTGAAACGGCACAAGCTTAATTTCGCCGGGGTCGCTCCATATAATATAAATATTGCCGTAGAAATATTAATAAAGTCTTATCAGTGTTCTATTTATGTGATTTTTATTATAAAGTATAGCTTGTACTTTATTCTATATATAGATATACGTATAGTCTTTTTAGTGTTCCGTACCTTTTAAGGAAAAAAAGAATCTTTACAAGATCACTTTCTTGTCCGTCCGTCTGTTTGTCTGTCCAGAGCTTTTCTCTTAAGAACACACTTAAGAAGGAGATATGGAGTTCAAATTCAAACCATATATTCAGTTCTACGGTCCCTTGATTTCCTGAAAAAATCGTATTTCTACATTTACTTAAAAAAAGGTATGGTCATTCACATCACAAAAAACGAATATTTCTCTCATATCTCGCTATGAATGTGAATCGCTATGCTTCCGGTTAACCTAGAATTATGAAATTTGGCTAGAGACTAGGAAAAAATCTAAAAACTATACGTTTATTGTTAAATCCTAAAAAAATACTCTTAAAAGGGGAGCAAAATTTAAAATTATAGCCTCTAGTTCCCGTGAATCAGATGAAAGGGCTCTGGCTAAACTAAGCCTGAATTTCAGAAAAAGGCACGAGTCCTCTAATTTTGTTCGGAACCCACGGCGAGCGAGCCCGATTCGCGCTTGTCCGGTTTTTTTTTACCTTCACGTTGTATACCGTATATAACAGGCTAGGCAGAGAAATAGCTGTGATTCTGTTCCTCACTTTCCATTGAACTCAATGTGCCGCGCTTCGTCTTGTTATCAGACCGATGAAATGAAAATAAATAAATCCCTGAGTGAGAATCGAACCCAATCGCGGAATGTACAGCCAAAGACTGTGCAGCTGCGCCACAGCAATTTGATACCGTTACCGTCCAGTATAAAATTTGTATTTTTTTTGTTTAATATTTTCATGTACTTACACTTAGCCATGCGTGATCACCCACTCTTTATAAACAATTCTACATTTTCAAGTCTTATTCCAAACTAAGGAAAGAAAAATAGTTACATTTATAAAAGTATTAATGTAAATTAATACTTTTACAAATAAAAATTATAATTTAAGATATTCGATTAAACATAAAACTACCTAGAGGCCGGCCATGGCGCAGGGGGCAATGTGTGACTGTGAAACCGATTGGTTGTGGGTTCGATTCACACTCGAGGAGATGAAATATTTACTTAAATTCATATTTCCATTTCTTCGTTTTGGTGTGGAACCAAAGCGGAGCATTGAGTTCCGCCCTTAACTCGCAATGCCTCCAGAATTCGGCAGAAAATGGGGAACCGAGTGTCTTAACACTAGGTTCCCTCTGCCTACCCTGCTGTGTGCGGTATACAGCGTGAAACTAATAAAATAAAATTACCACCGGCTCAGGACAGCAACGGCTACTATTATATTTGCATAGATCTCAACAAAACGTCATATATGGGCATTTGGTTTTTTCATTATACTGACACTGCATTATACATTGAACTGCTCATAATATTTGCAGAAATCTATCAACGTCACCCAAAAACATATTTATCACCTAAAAACTACAATATACATTTTACTAAAACCTATTGAGAAATTAGCCAAATACTAAGAACCAAACCTTTGACCCATCGCCTTATCTTATCACTATAACGATAACAACAAGAGAGTTCAATCCTATATCCTATCAGAAAGGCTTTAACTTGTGTCTAATATTCAATTACAACTTGCAAAAATTGATAACTAAAAACCAAAGATTTGTATGACTCATACATCTATTCAGCTTATACTTTTTAAATAGCCTGAATTAACTGAAAGAAGTGCTCCGGCGACGCTGAATCACGACCGTGGCGCCATCTGATTTATGTGGACACCCGCGAAACTGCGCGTGCGCATTTGGAATAAAGACAGGCCTATTTTTGGATGTTATATCTAGTAACAATAATGATTTAAAAATATTACAAAAATTCGGCGGAAAGTAAAAAATGGAGTGTCTCAACACTAAGATATGGGGGATACTGTTTAAAGATTAAAAAAATATGTATCGTTTTTGGTTTTTTTACAATCTAAAACTTCAATATCATCTTTACCAAAACTTTATTTGACTCTAGGTGGAATAACTTAGGGGAGTAACTTGTTCGATCCAAGTTCTCAGAAAAGCTACCCCTTCATTATACGTATTGTACTTGGAAGGTGAAATGTATAGCTGGAAGGATTTGTTCATTTTGTGAAACTTCGTTTGTTAAAATACCAAGAAACGTCGACATTTGATTACGATGCAAAAAACGTACAATTTTTAGTTTCAATTTGTTTTAGTGTATAACGTAATTTATTTAATACGATAAGTTATTATTTTAAAAATCAACAAAAGTCAGCCTTAGAGAGAAATATTATATACTTTTTAGCATATTATGCATTGAAATGTAGAACTACAGTAGAACAGATTATATAAAAAGAATATATCTCTTATTTTTTATTAGGATCTCCGTTTTATGGCCTGGCCATATAATATGGCCTTATCATCTTTTATTAACTAACTATTCTACATTCGATTTCACAACCAGGCACGTTAATAATATTCTTACTATAATATAATACAATTAAATTAAAAAATAAAAATTATCATAAGAAATACGTTAAGAAAAAGCAGAGAAACTGGCACAAATGATATCAAATCAATATTTAGGCACTTTAAAATTGAATATTACATACAAAATGCCACTTCTAGACTCCATACGATATTCCAATGTCTTCAGCGCGTTGTATCAAAGGACACGCAGTAGTACTCCGGTTATAAATAAAGGGCAAAAGGAGCAATCCCGCCATGTGCGCTACAAAACATGAAGCGTGGGAGGGGCACGTCACTCGTGAACAATATAACACGTCTTAATTAGCCCTTTTAACATAAAATGAAGGAAAAAACTAAGCAGTTTTAATTTTTATTATATAAAACTAGCGAACCGCTCGCGGCTTCGCCCGCTTTAACTACTGAATTATTCATATAATTTACCTATGTTTGCAAAGCACTTAAGATTACTAATGTGAAAATTATTGAAACCTTAATGCAACCCACATTTTCGTAGCTCCAATAAGGATGTTCCAATTGTTTAAAAAAACACACACCTGAACAAATGACACAAACAACAGAAAACTTAAACGAAAGAAATTATAAACACACACAAAACAGACTACCTACTATTCTCTTACCCAAAAATACTTAAACGAAAGATGTAACCAACAATGCTGCGACGAAATACATTATAATTATTGGATAACTCCAAAATACGTACAATCGCTTCTAAATTTACTTTGCTATAGAGCCAGGCGCAGAATTGAAGCATTCTCTCGTCCATCTCCGTAGTAGCTCCGAACGACATTTGGGCGTTGGTTCCATGGCCGTGGTCTCAAGCGATAACCTGCTCTAGAGCAGACACAGAGAGAGGCGTGAGGGACTTGAAAAGACTGGGATTGGAAAGATTATCAAATGCCATCTAGGCGGTCAACTCAGTCAGGTGAGACCCTCGGTTTCCTGAGGGAGGCCCAGCTTAAACGACCAAGGATCAATGCAAGGCTCATGAGTCGCATTTGGAGGAGGATAGAAAGTCCCTCGGAAGTCATCTGACGTCTGACCTCGGGCGGCCGGATATGCCACGGAGTGCTGCTCCTTAGGTGCAGGTGACCCGATACATTGGCGCAGCGGAA